>PVIH01018071.1:0-39713 GCA_004025045.1 Sigmodon hispidus | reverse complement strand
TGGAGTTACCATGTTGTCCTTTGTAGTATTATGTAATTTTTTGCACTGACGTTTGCCCATGGCTTCAGTGGTTCACGATTAGATGGGTCCTGGTCAGTTGTGGCACTCGGGTTTGTATGCCTCCTGTCACCTTTCTGGTCAGGGTCTGATTCTGTCTTTCAGAGACCCCTACAGTTGGTTCGCTCAGTTCGAGGTCGTGACGGGGTTTCCCTCAGCAGGAGCCGTGGAAGTGGTCAGGGACAGAGTCCACCTGCCCCTGCCCCAGAGAGCGCTGGGATTCTGCAGCTAGCACTGGGTCCCGGAAAGGTTCACCATTAAAATATATCATCAAAAGTGCTAAGTCTAATAAAATATTTAAAAGGTTAATATTTTATATACACTTCCTATATAGTTAAATTTTTATTAAACAGTGGTGGTACCATGAACCTCCAGAAAGTTACTATGAATCTCCAAGAATAGGTGTCTAAACAATGCCTGCCTTCAGGACTTTAAATGGGACTGACAGAACGAAATAGATAAAATCTACAAATTTTTGAGAAACCATTTTCTTTCTTAGTCTGAGGAACTTTTAAATTATAAAAATTTCCTTTAAAAATAAAAAATTTCTCTAAAAAAACCCAACAGAAAACCCAACTTCCCTTTTAAGTTGTAAAGCATGTCTCTAGTATTACTGCTTTCAAAGAGCAGATATCAAGCCTTAAGGAGCTTGAAAACTGAGTGGGAAAGGTGGGCTATTGCTTAAAAATCATGGGTCCTGCCCTCTGTCATATTTTCCAAAATGTTTTCAAATATTTAGGATTCAAATCTTAATGATCCAATGTTAATTGTCTATGAAGATCAGCATACAATTTTTCATGTTTTTATTCTCACAGGAGAAAGTTTTATATTGTAATATCTATATATGTGCTCAGGATTTTCTGAGGTTGCTGAATCTTCAAAATATAAAATTTTATGTTTCTGGTGTATTTCTGTGATGGTATTTTAGATATAAATTACTCTCTTTAAAAAAGATTTATTTATTATATATACAGTACACAGAAGAGGATACCAGATGTCATCATAGATGGTTGTGAGCTACCATGTGGTTGCTGAAAATTGAACTCAGGACCTCTGGAAAAACAGTCAGTGCTCTTAACCTCTGAGACATCTCTCCAAGCCCATAAATGACTCTTTGTATTTTTTGTGTACATTGTATTTTTTAACTTATTTTTACTCATTTATTCAAAATAAAATAGAAGAATCCAAGCATTCAGGAGGCAGAGTTAGGCAGATCTCTGAGTTTGAGACTAGCCTGGTGTAAAAGCAATTTTTGGAATAGCCAGACCTGTTACATGGAAAATTCATGTCTTGAAAAACCAAAACATAATAAAATATAAATAAAATAATAAGAAACAGTGGTGGTATTGTGTGAAAGTTTGCTCCACATGGCTGTTCATTACAATGGAAATTAAAATTTTTTACACTGAATACTCAAATCTTACTATCTAGTTATACAGAGAAATAAAACACTAACAATTAAAATTGAAAAGAAGATTGGTGGATTATTGTAGCATCAAAGGAACACTCACAATAAAGCATTCTTTTATACTTCTGAGGTTTTCTGCTTTTTAATGATTTTTTATAGTTTTTATTTATGAGTGTGAGTGTACATCTTGTACCTACCACATGTATGCATGTATTTGTAGAAAGCAGAAGAGGATATGGGATCCTCTGGAGCTAGAATTATAGTCTATATGAGTCAGTCATCTTGAGTGGTAGGAACTGAATGCAGATCTTCTGGAAAATCATCAGTCACTCTAAACTGATAAGCCATTTCTTCAGCCTGCATTGTACTTCTCAGAGTTTCTCTCTGGGTTTTTGCAAACTAAATGACACATTTAGTAAAATTTAGCTTATGTGATGCTGTCATCTACTATTTTTGGAAATGAGACAGTAGTGAGGGATTATAAAAAAGGGAGGTTAGGAGAGATAGAAGGATAAAAGGAGAGTACAAATAGACAGATTATTTAAAAATATGTATAGAGAAATATAGGAGGGAGATGGATACACACACACACACACTCTCTCTCTCTCTCTCTTTTTCTCTCCCTCTCTCTCTCACTCACATACACACATTTTCCTATATAGGAGAAATGTTGTGGGGAAATAAGAATTTAATATAAGCCATCTGAGTCTTTTAGGCTGAAATAGATTCTGAAGAACTTTATACACTTAGGATATGATATGTAATATCAATACAGTCGCTGGTAATTTGGAGATCTAACCCTGTGGTATATTAAAAAACACCAAAATGCACTTACTAAAATAGAAATGATGAGAAATTATTATCTAGGGGCAACATAAACACATTATAAGATTTATGAGCAGGAAGGAAAAACTGCAGTATTGCAGAGTTCCTATATAATATGCCCTACCCAAATGTGGTTAGAGACCTTGACATTCTAATAAGATAAATGAAGACAGGCTGTACTTTCTATTCCAAAAGTTGCCTCAGGGAAAGAAAAATCTGATTGTACAACCTGGGAAAGTGTGTCAAAGCTATTTGCTTTGAATGCAACAACTGAATTTAAGTGTTAAATCTAGATATGGTATATTTTTATATAATATAGCAACATTTGTATGAGATATTTAAATTTAATATGTCCCACAGAACGCTTTGAGTTTCTTCTTTCAGTAAATGCAGAGATTCCTGATTCCCAGATATTCAGAAGGAGTTAAAAGACATCTATCCCTAAATGACTTCCAGAACTTTGGAACTTTACAACCTCTACAGTGAGCCAGGATGCTAGTACTGCAGCCCTTACACTCCAGGTTTTTCATTTGCTGTTCAATAACTATTTGTTGGGTATTGGTATTATATTCTATTCATGATGCATTACAATTGGTTTTTACAGAAAACCCTAAGGTTTTAGATGGCATGGTCTTGTTCAAGGGCTACTCACCTGTTTGAACCTCTGACCAGAGGTATGAACAGTAAGGAAAAAGAAAGGCCTTTTACCCATTTAAAAGTACTAAACAATGTTGGCACAGGAGGGTGCAGAGAAACTGCCTTCTCTCTACCATTGTGAGAACAGGGCAAATTTTAAGGAGTCATTGACTAGAATCTATTCTGAGCTTCAAGGTCACAGAACTTTTAGAGTATGAGAAGGGAAATTTTTCTGACATTTTCTTCTCTATGAAAAAAATCCTCAGTGCTACAGATTCCATTATATAATCCCATAATTATTTTAGGTATATCATTTCATATAAATTATGTTTTTAAGTGAGTTAGCACAGTTTTATCCTCTTCAGAAGCATTTACTGAAACACAAATTGGCTGATAGCAAGTTAAAATTCAGGTTGAAAAATCTGTGTTCCATTAAATGTTTCTGAACAGGGTAAAATGGCAGTAAATCATTAGAAATATTCTCTGTGAAGTAACTATTAAGGTCACTCATCTAGAGAAAGGGAATGGAGAGTGAATAGAGCGTTCTCAAACAGAACACTGACAATTTATAAGTGACTTTGAAAAACAACACTTAAAAGCTTTTCAGACAATAATGTCTATGTTAGTGGATGAAACACTGAAATGTCACCCCCAGTCTTTTGTTGAGTGTGTGGGATTCTCAGTTTTACAGTATTTAAGGATTATATTTTGAATGAGGTGCAGTAGATCTCTCAATTTAAGAGACAAGGTATAAAATGAGGAAATCCAATAGATCAAAGAATATCCAAAGAGGGCTGGAGATAGATGGCAGTCAGTAGAATGGAGACTATTTTCTCTTCATGTTTTAATATTTGCTCTTACATATTTTGGTTACATAATGTTCTGTACTCATCTACAAAGTTAGTTTTGGCAAACTTTTCTACTGCTACTAGTAGGTGAGAATCAGTGTAGCACATGTTCTGATCTCTGAGCCTCTGTCATGGCTGCCCTGAGAATTTTTCAAAGGTGGCAAAAAATTGCCTCTCATCTGAAGGTTATACAATAGTTTTGAAGTGTTAAATCAAAGAACTAGCATTTCACTGTTCTTTTTCCATGGAACACAGAAGAAAATTAGGTAAAAAAAATTTCTACAATCCTTCAACAATTGGTTCTTTAGTTAAGAAATAGGCGATTTACAAAATAGGTATGTGAAATATTTAGAGTATTTGTTAGAGGAACTATAAAACGAGTCGAGTCTGAGGTATGGCCTACACTGAGGTTTGTAAAGGTAAAGAAGGATAATTTCTTTGAGATGACATTCCATAAACTCCAAAGGAAATGAGAGAAGCCTAATGATCTATATATTTTGTTGAGATAAATTTTGACCAGCAAAAAGATCCAGAATAAGTGAACAGATATAGAGCATGTAACAAGCTCCTAATTTATTTATTAATATTGAATTAAAAATGAGGATTTCAAAGAATGAGAATTTAAAGTAGCCCACTCCAGCAACTATTTGCCAGTTTTAGGGCCTATATTTGTTTTTGTTCTCTTACTTTTCCATGTCCACATGCTGTTTCCAAAAGACACATGAGATAGCAGTTTGGTTTGCACTATACTGGAGCTAATTCATTCCAACTAAACTTTATTCTACTTTTTTGCAAATTTTAAACTTCCTCAAAATCAATTTTAAAGCTTACTCTGTAAAAAAACAAAATGACAAATGAGATTGCCTCTAACTATAAAAACATCTCTGAGAACTGATGAAAATAAAAATAAGATAGAGAGAAAAATCTACAGAATGGGGCAAATACAGAACATGTAAATGTCAGAATACATAAGAATTTAAGTATTTCAGAAAGAAAAAGTAACAATATCCTGAAAGAGTTAGCAAGTGCCCACAGGTACTGAAAGCACATACACTCTGTCAGCAGTTGTATGGATTAATATGTGGCAGTAGTTTTAATGAAAATGTCCGGAGTATGCTCAGGTAATTACTTCATTCAGTATTGCTTAGGTTGGCTTAGAAGGCGTGACCTCACAGGAGGAAAAATGTCATTGCAGGAAGCTAGGAGGGTGTAAAGACTTGCTACTGTGACATTTCTAGGTGGCTGTCTCTACTTTTTAGAAGTTAAGTGGATCATCAATCAGCTCCTGCTCCAGCCTTCATGTGTGCTGCCTATCACCTCCATACTACCATCATGGATGAATTCTCTGGACATAAAAGCTCAAGTAAACTCCACTGTTAAGGTTCCTTGGCTGTAGTGTTTTATAACAACAATAGAAAAGTAACTACACATATATACTTTTCGTTTTAAATAATAGTCAAATACCTTGTGATAACCGGGTTTGTTAAAGAAAACAACATAATAATCTGTCTCTAAATATTAGAAAAGGAAGAACACCCTGTGAATCTCATGGAGATTCACAATGACTCTGAAGTAGGGAACAGTCTTCATGCCTTCAAGGAACCAATGAATTCATTGTGGTTACAGAAGAGTCATATCAGCCTTTTCCCTGACTATGAAATTTCCACCTTTTAATGTGTTTTAAGAAATAGCTTTGATGTTCAGAAACCAGCTGTGGATGAATTTTCCCTGGGTACTTGCTTGCAATTTTAATACTGTTACACACTTTAATTGGGTTAAATCAATGTCACTGAAGGTAAACATAGGGGAAGAAATACATGAACAAATACAACATATTATAGCCTGTGTTGTGGGCAAAATTTTCTCTGATAGAAAAAAAGTTAACCCTATGGAATTAATAAACATGCAGATAAGGAGAGAGGATAGAACACTTGAAAAGCTTTCAAAAAGCCTTTGACAGTATTTTGCAAATACTGCTGAATAAATTTATCAGTGTGAGTAAACAAGTCAGATTATAAGTACCTGAAGTCAACTCTAAGAATCTGACCTTGACAAAGATAAAGGTTAAGGTTTTCCTAAAGGTTATGTATGTATAGGTGTTTATATGAGCATGCGTGTGTATGTGTGTGTGTTTGTGTTGTGTACAAAAGACTATGTAGTTATGTGAAAAACCTGAATACCTTTGCTCAGCATGTTTGTGACATACTGTGTGGGAGCTTTGGATAAGATAAGGTACCTCACTCCCCTCCAGCTGCAGGATGAATCTTGAACTTGAAAAAGCCCCAAGCCCATATGCAGATCAATGATGGGCCTTGGTGCTCCTGACTGCCAGCTTCCACACATTATAATCCCTACTCAACATTTTCCTAAGTCCTGAGAGAAAACTGAACACCTTAGCACTGCACAGGAAAGGCAGGGCAGGCTAATAAGGTAAATTTGTATTTCCAAGGTGAGTATTAGAGAGATGTTCAACACTCCTTTTCAAATTGCTATGTTAAATTCACTCTTTGGCTTTTAAAGTAATTAAGAAGAACTGTGATTTCTTAGCCTTAATGAAAAGGAAAAGCCTTTAAAGGACAAAAGGTTACTATTAGAACTCTACAAACCTAATTCAGGGAGTCACCAGGGTTTGGAGTTCTCTCTGTTTCTTGAAGTAAAAAGGAAATAGGCTCCTTTTTTCAAAGAAGCTGGAGCATAGTTAGTACATTGAAAGTATGTGCTGAGTGAGCAACACAGTAGTATTTTCTTTATTTAGGTAAAATTATTTAATTAATGTTGCTTAATTTTAAGAAAATGATTCTAAATTAGTGCTTTTCTTTTAAAACCACAATTGATAGTTTGCTTTATTTTTCATAAATGTTGTGAAAGATGATGTGTCCCCATGCATGCCTGCTGACATACTGAGTATTTCCCATGTCTCAGCTTATGCTCACAGTAATTCACTCAAGTCCGTATTTTAACTATTTCTGACATATGGGAAATAGAAAAAAGCACACACATATGGGAAATAGAAAAAAAAGAAAAAAAAAAAAAAACAGAAAGCTTTGGACACAGCACAACAGTGAGAAAGCCAAAGTTATGCACTGATTAACCTTTTTTTTTTTTTAGTCATTAACCCACAGGTCAAAATGACTATAATAGACTAACAAGAAAATCAGACATAAAATTAATTTAAACCACTCTGATTCCACATTGAGTCAGTTATTAGAAAACAAAATCTTGATGTTTGGTTGTCTTAATAGTCCATGGAGCAGAGAATAAGTTAAAGTACTGAAATTGTTGTTCTTGCTGCTGTTCTAACAAGGGAAATGCTCCTGTTAATAGTTTGGAAAGAGATGAACAAGTGGCTCAGTGAATATAGTGCATCCCTTACATTCATGAGGACCTGAGCTAGATCTCCATAAACCACTTTTAAAAGCCCGATGCTATTGCTGTGCTGTGCTTGTAATTTCAGCATGGGGAGATGGAAACTGGAAGCTCTCTACAGTTTGATGACCAACCAGCCTAGCTAAGCTGAGCTCTAGAACCCAGTTAGAGACCTTCCCTCAACCACAAACAAACAGACAAACTAATACAATGAGTGGGTTTCAAGACAGGGCACCTTTGGCCTCCACACACATATTCACACATACCATGCATGTTTACACACACACACACACACACACACACACACACACACACAGAGAGAGTTTAGAAATAATGAAATAGCAGTTTGTGACACAAGAGACAATAGACAAGCACAGATTAAAAATTCCACTTTATAAGGAAAATTGAATACATTTGTGCTAATTTTACATCTAAAACTATGTTTAAAATAGTGGGACCATGGGACTACATGCAGCCTGCCCAGGGAGGGGATGGGGATTTGTGGAGAAGGAAGAATGACCTGATGTGGTGGGAGGGGGAAGGGATCGTGAATAAGGATATACAAGGTTAGAAGGTGTGACTTCTTTGTTAATAATAATAATAATAATAATAATAAAAAGAAAAAATAGCTTTTAATATGCACAAATATACATGCATGTCTAGATATAATAGATATGAGATGAATGTCTATAATGTGTATAATTAAAAATGTTACATATTGTACTTATTATTTTTAATAAAAAAACTCACTGCCACAGCAAAAAACAAAAAAATAGTCTGTGGTGTAAGAGAAGCTAAAAGTTTTAAAATTTAGAGTGGAGAAAGATTTACTCTGAATTTTTCATGGCTGAACTTACTCCATAGCTGCTGTAACCCAATTGTCTGAGACTCAGACTTCTCTTCACATTTATGATCCCTGCTTTCCTGCTTTACTTCTCTAGTTCCCAAATAACAATGCTTAGAAATAAAGGTACAAGAATTATTAATTTTGTGTCATTTCTGAAATGAATTCCTTAAACAATACTTACTTTGCCCATATTCAGAATAAAGCAAAACATAGATGTCAGCTTCCCCAAGAAACCAGTGTTCAAATGACTTTTTGAGAACCTGGACACTTGTGGTTGTGATGAGGAAATGTACTCTGTGAAGAGTCAACGTAAATGTGACTGAACAACTTCACTGGAAAGGATAAACACTGTACCCGCAAAAAAGCAGGGTTCTCAAGCCATAGATGAGTTACAAAATAGCGGTAATATGGTCATGATAGGAACATTTATTAATGGCTTTTCAAAACCTGTTCAGTAATTAAATGCACAATTTTACCAAGCAGGTGTTTGTGGCTTGTGGAATGTGCCTCAGGCCACTGACCTGGGGACTCCATCTGCCTTTTCATCAAAAAGAGGGACAGAACAACAATGTTCTGCTTGCTGCTATCCAATATTTACCTGTTTAAAATGTTAAGATCTCCAGCAAGCAGTGCTATTTTAAATAAGCAAGGCCACATTAGGTCTGTTCTTGCTCTCTGTCTCTGTCTCTCTCTCTCTGTCTGTCTCTCTTTCTCTTTCTCTCTCTCTACTCTGTTCACCTCCCCTCCTCTTCCCACCTCTCCTCTCTCTTCATTAATATTGCTACTGCCATCCAGGCTTCTTTGGACTTAGGCATCTCCATGGAAAAAGAATGAAAGACCAGTTTGAGTAAAAAGCCAGGATGAAGTAAAATCTCGATGTGGTTTTTATTGTAGAACTCCTCTATTATAAGTATTGGCAAGTATTCTTGTAGATTGTGTGGAGATGTACCATCTAAAATTATTTTATAAGTATACAGAAGTTAGGCTCCTAAAACTTAAAATTTTAGAAAATTTAATGGGTGACATTATGGCATATTTGAGAATGAGAGTTATTGACCTAAATACAAGAGAATTATCAATAAGACAGTTTTTGTTAATGGGTTGTGAAGATTATGATGTTAAAAATCAAAGGCGTTTGACTTTGAATCACATAAATTATTCAATTTTGTCGGTAAGGATCATGTGAATGAACTAAATATGTAGAGAAATTTACAAATTAAACAATTGCAGGACCAAGGAAAGAAAATTCCTCACCTACCCTTCCACCAAGTGAATTTGAAGCCACAGAGCTAAAGCCAAAACACAAGGCCAAGACTTAGATTTGACCCTGACTCTATGTGGCTGAGAATGCAATATATAACTACTGTGGGTGGTCTTTGAGTTTACTTCACAGAACCACAAAAAATAACTAATTATTCACTGTTAAACCACAAAACAATCCTATGAATAATCCTAGCCAGAAAATAATGCCATAGTCATTGTTTACAGAGCGTGCACAGTATACTAGTTCTTAGATAACTTGGTCCTCACAGAATTACCGTGAAGTAGGAAGCATAATTCTGTAGAGAGGGAAACTGTAGACTACAAAAATAAAGACATTACCCAAGAATCATTCATGGTTCTACCTTGAGCAGTCAGGAATATTGGAACAGGGTACACAAGAGCCGAGAAAAAGCAGTTATGAATTTATCATGGATAATTGGAATGTGACTTGATTGGATTAAAAATTCTTAGGTATTACGTGTGCCTCTGAGGGTCTGAGGGTATGCCCAGAAATGATTCTCTGAGGTTTAAGGTGTGGACAGTGCCATTTCCGGTGCTAGAGTCTAGGTCAGGATAAAAGAGGGAGAAGAAGAAATCCCGCCTAGTGCCAGAATGATCTTTTCTGCTTCCTGACTCTCCCAAAAGTGAGGATGCAGCTCCCATGCTCCCCATTATGAGAAACTACTCCCAGACCCGAGAGAAAAGTACTTACTAAGAAAAATAAGCATAAAAACAGCTAATCCAGCTTTTTATATCCATAAATGATTACATAAGTGTATATATTACATTTCTTACACTCAAACCTCAGTAGTTATAAACTAAATTTACATGTAAAGTTGCAAGTCCTAGATACAAAGTAGGAACCCTGAAAGGAAAGAATACAACTAGATGATCAAATTGTAATGATTTTAAATCTCTGTGTGTGTCCAAACATGAATCAAAAAGGTAAATGAAGTCCACCAGGATTTCCAAGGTGGGAGCCTCTTTAGGGGGCCTGCACTATCAGAGTCCAGCAGATTCAGCCATTTCTAACTCCAGCATTGATTCTAACTCCAGCATTGATCAGCTTCCCATTCTCTTTGTTCAACTCTGACTCAAGATTTATTTTTTTTAATTCAAAACACATTGCTAAAATAATCCCTCGTAAAATCAAGGGATCAAAGCCTACACGCACATACTGGTTATTTTCTTATCTGTCTAGATTACTTCCATGAATATTTATTATGGCTTGAGAACAATCCGATGCCTCTTGCATATTAGCTGTGCACACAGCAAAAGTTACTTTCAATCAAGAATAAAAGCCATGGCATTTGTACTCCTTATCAAAGTTGCTTATTTCCCCATGTATTTTTTTAATATTCCTTTGAGAATAATATCCTTCATTGCCAGAAATTAACCTTTGACTTAATGACCGTGTAAATAAGCATTAGTTTTGTTTTTTTTTTCTCATGGGGAAAGTCAATCCAGTTGAAAGAGTATGGATTTTATATACAAATTTTATATATTTTTACACCAAGTTAATCTTGTCAGTCCAAGTTCATTCCTCATTTTTATTCTCCTTCATCCCTCTCTGTTTAAATGTGATCTTAAACCCCTAGAGCAGTACACTGCATTGAGAGATACAAGAACTCCTAGCAGCAAAAATATAGAAATGATGTGATAAAAAAGCACTTTAGGGACGCATGTGGTATTAAAATCCCATCCAACCTCATTTTCTATTCATGAGGATGGGATGATCATTTTGCAACATGTTCTCAAAGGAGATGCATACTTTTTTTTATTTATTTAAAGAAGAATTTACTGGGTGCAAATAAATAACATAGTTTAAAATACTGTTATCAAATTTGGTTCAGAAGTATTTCTTAGACATATGTACATTTCAATAGTCTATTATTAAATAACAAATTATTTTTAGAGTTTAGAAATATATTTATATGATATTTTTAAAAGTTAGAAATAGAATTTCAGGCTTCCTGTCTGTTTCATCTAGTGTCTCAAACAGCTACCATTGAAGTGTCAGTTGTACTGTTTTAATCTGTAGGCCAGACTGGAGAAGTATGAGCTTGCATAAATCCTTTAGTACTTGGTAGAAGATTTCACTCACAGAATAATACTAGAATTCTGCCTACACTCTGATCTTTGCCATTGGACCTCTCAACCCAAAAGAATATGTGCTATGAATGATCTAGAGCAGAAAGTATGTTCACAGGGTAGAATTTAAGATTTTCCATTGTGTTAATTAGGCATTCTATCACTGTGATAAAATACTATGAGCCCCGGATTATCTGTCTGGATATGGCACTAACCCCATTGGACTGGGCCTTCTGACATTAATCATTAATCAAGAAAGTTCCCTGAGAATCACCTACAAGCTATTTGATGGAAACATTTTCTCAGTTGAGGTTCTGTATGCTCAGATATTTTACTTTGTGTCAAGTTGCTATAAACCAAACAAACAATCAATTAGTCAATATACTCATAGTGTAGAGGTTAGAAGCAAATTCCCAGCTCCATTCACTCAGCCAAGGAAGTACTTCTACATGGCCAAGAGTGTCAAAAGAAGGTAGTCTTAGGGCTCATGTGTTAGTAGCTGGCAAGGAGAGAATACCTCGGCAAGAATTTCAGTGGATGTTCATTGCTGTACATACATCTGCCTCTCCTCCAGAGAATTACTCCCCTCTTACTGTCTGCACGTTTTCTAAAGGTAAATTTCTGGGTGAGCCACATTGAATTTCCTTCTAACTAAAAATGAGGGATTCGTACTAGTTCAGCTTAAAGAAGGGACCTGACAGGAGTCTCTTGGGTCTGAAGTGATACATACAATAGCTGAGCATTGAGAGCATTTCAGATGATGTAACCATTACCAGCTATTTCTAAAATATTTCCATATTTAAAAAAATCCTATTACATTAGTTTTACAAATGACAATTGCAATAGCAATAATAAAATCAACTATCTGGTGGTCACTATCAAAGTAAGGGGCTTTCTAAAACTAAATATTAAGAAACCTATGTGCTCCTACTTTAGTCTTTGATTTACTATATTAGACACCACATTCACAATGTATACACCAAACATAGGTGCCTTAAAAAATATAAGAAATATCACAGGAAAAAAAGATGAAGAAAAATAACTAAGAGTTCCATGAGGCAATTTCCATTAAAAGAGCAAAGACCAGGGAAGGCAAAATAAGTCTCTCCACACATCAAAAGAATTGAAGTAGGTCTCAGCTTTTTAACTCTATTGTGAGAAAACAAGTGATACTACCTGAAAATCTTGTCAGCTACTGGTTCTCCTCAGGAGCACCAGTATTACAGATTATTTCCTGACAAAATATCATGGCTCCAGACTTGAGGAATATGGCTAGAAACTCAAGAATTGGGCTAGCTCAATAACACAGTGAATTTTTATGAGACTAGCTTAGGTCTTCAACTTTATCTCAAATCTTCCCTTTTGTCCCTCAAACAAACAAACACAAATAAAATAAACAAAATTGCAACTAATCAAAACAAAAATATAAAGAAAAAACTTTCTCTTGAAAGATAAATACAATATTCCATTATTAAGGGGCTGTTTAGGGCTCTATTTAAAAGAAGTATACTATATTTGACTATTTTGGGACTTAATGTTTAAATTATTTTTATTGTTCTATGAGTATTTTTCAGAATGGGTTTTGATAATTTTCTCCCTACATTTCCAACTTTTCCTAGATCAATTTCATGGGCTACTCAAATTAATTTGCATTTACCCCCAATAGGATCAATTTGTGCTAACCAAATATTTTTTGGATATGTGGTCTGAAAGCATGTTATGGCATATTTAGAAGAAAGTGGAAAATGGAAAGTGAAATTTTTTTCATTGAAAAAAACATATTGATCTATTCTGGTTCCTCTTCCCTACTTCCTGCTTGTCGCTTAGTCTGTCTCCATTCTGAATCCACATTCTTCCTGTTTCCTAGCAGAAAGAAAGTATGCATCTAAGGAATAATAATAAAATAAGATAGAACAAAAAACTAATAAAAATATGACAAAGCAACAATACAAGAAAAAGAGCCAAAGAGACATCATAAGAAATCCATATAGACAAAAAGATAACAGTTCACACAAAAATTCCATAAGATCACAAAACTCGAAGCCATAATATATACACAAAGGATGTGTATGATTAAGAAGAAAAAAGAAAATTTGCTCTATCTTAATAATATGAGACAAAGAGCCTCCAAAGATACCTTTGAGTTTATTTTATGATCAGCTGATGCTTGAAATACAGCCTCCACTTTGTGCCCCAGTGAAATTCTCTTGGGAAAAACTAAATAAAACATTTTTGTTTGCAAATGACTATCAGTTGAAGATATCTTCTGGATTAAGGATGATGTTATGAGTCCATTTTTTCTTTTAAGTCTAACCCCATTCTACTATAGACCTGTGAAAGCCCTGCATTTTGCCCCAGGCTCTGAGTTCATATGTGTGCCAGTCCTGTATTGTCTAGAAGACTATGATTTCTGTGTGTTCTCCATCCTCTCTGGCCCTTACATAATTTTGATGGTTATGGGTTCCATCAAAATTAATAAAGACTCAATTTGAACCAGAGAAACTTCATGAAAATAAGAACTGATGGCTCATCTACCCATAGTACAATTCTTTAAGTTGTAAGAAAAAAGAACAAAAGGTTGGGGCAGGTTTTTGTTTTTGTTGTCACAGAAAACCAGAAATAACCATATTCAAGAAGTTAAAATACCTTGGACATCTACTAAATAAGGGAGGCTATCCAGAAAAATTCAGAAGCAAAAGAATTTTGCATCTATTGGTACCAATATACTCTATGTGGTAAAATCTTTCCCCTTAACCCCTACCTTTAATTACAAGATAAGTTGAAGTCCCAGTTTAATGATAAATTAAAGCTGGCTTTGAAGTTGGAGTATGACTCTCTTCTCTAAACCCCAGCATACTTGATAAGAAAAACGCAAAATCTCTGTATCGTGTCAGAAGAGCCACCTGATATAGGACAGAAGAATGACTAAAAAGAAGGGATAGTTATATTGTTATTAGTCCTATTCTGAATAAAAATGTATTCATTTAGCTTTCTGTATATTGTGCTTGGTTTTAGACTCTTATCAGTTTTCTGCAGTGATCCATCACAATGCCCAATTGTGAACTGGAAGTATCCAAAATGAAGATGGGGCCCCACAATGAGGATATCACATGGAATATGACAAAGCCACCATGCTGACCAACCAAAAATCAGATTTGGACTACGAACTACTCAGGACTATTTCAAGATGGCTAGCTATTTGTTGTAAATGATTCTTGCCCAGACTTTCTGGGCCTGGAACTAAGGTTTAGTCTCACGCTCGGCCCTGCTTTGCTCAAATAATCACACATAGGCTTATATTATTTTTATAGGGATTGACCTAGGTCCTAGGCATATAATTTGCTAGCTCCTTCTTCTGAACTCAGCCTATCTTGTTCACCAGTATGGTTTAGTACCTTTACTAAGAGCAGCATTTCCTCTGCATCTCCTGGCAGCTCCAGTGACTCTGGCATATCTGTGTCTGGCATCTATGTCTGCTCTGAGATGTTCCTGAGTTTTCTTAGCCTTGTAGCCTCACCCACACTTCCTGTTTGCTTTTGATCAATCAGATTTTTACTAAACCCATAGGCAGAACAATTATTTACAACATTACCAGCATAATCCGACTACATTTCTTTTCTTCACTTCAGCATAGTTCTCTGTGCCCCAAGAGTGAGGATTTAATGGAGATATCCTATTTAGGGCTGAGTATTCCATGGTCTCTCACTATCTGTACATTGTTTGACTGTGGGTTGTGGAGGGACTGTTCTCTGTATCATTATGTAAATGAAGAAGTTGTTTGGCCTGTGTGGAGCACCGTAGAAGTGGGTGGAGGAATCAGAGGAGAGATAGGTAGAAGATGTGTAGAGTCAGCAGACTCCATCCAGCCTCCAAGGAAGAAGCATGTAGGACCCAGGTGAGCTAGGAACCATTGGGCCATGTGGTAGAACAGATTAAAGAAGATGGGTTAAATTAAGATAAAAGAGCTAGCTAGTAATATGCCTGAGACATAAGCAAAAGAGTATAAAATTAATATAAGTATCTGAGACATCTTTGGGGGAGTAACAGCTGCTGTGAGCAGGTCCAAACTTCTGGCCCAAATGGCATCAGAAGTCAATTACAATAGTATTTGTATTTTTCCCATTTGGTGCAGGAAGGAGCTTTTTGGATTATGATTGAGTAAGGCACATATCTATGAGTATAGTAGAATGCCATTAGAAACAATTTTATTGTTTTATTATTTTAGTAGAACAGAAGTATTTGGTTCTTCCCTATATCCTTGACTTAGCAAGTCTCAGGTTTGTAGCCACTCAAGTGGCATCCGGTATTGTCCATTGTTATGAGATGTTGGTCAGTTGTTCCTACCACCATATTTTTTCAGTCAAGTCACCATTTTAGATTGAAGTGCTTATAGTTGGGCTGGTATTTTTATTTTTCCTCTTGTAGAGTGCAGAGCAACTTCTATTACCAGGAATACTAGTTTGCAGGGGTGAAGGCTACAAGTAGATACCAACTTGACCTCTCCATGTTTAATTAGTTATGTATGTGTTGTCAGTTTATGGAGTGCTACCAATAATTTTGACAGTAGCCTGAGTTGTTTGGAGACTGGTTGTAAGTCAAGGACATATGAATATGAATAGCTATGCTCCTCTGCTAAAACTTTAAACAAGCTCTCAAGGGTGGCCAAGAATCAGAAAATAGCCCAGGGACCCAGAGTAAAATCAAATATTACTGATCTAAACATAATTTTTTAAGCAGCAATAAAATTACTCACAATGACATTCTGGTTGCTATTCTTAGCCATCATCAGAGGTTTTTTTGTTTTTTTTTTTTTGTTTTTTTTCTGTAGAAAATGAGAACATATAGAGATGCACAGCCAGACAGTATACTGAGAAGAATAAATATTAGAACATTCATGGCTAAATGGGGTGTTGCTGTCAAATTCCTTCTATCAGAATTTAAGGGACTTGTGGAAGAAGAAGAAGAAGAAGAAGAAGAAGAAGAAGAAGAAGAAGAAGAAGAAGAAGAAGAAAGAGTATGAAGCACAGGGAATAGAGAACACTAAAACCACAACACAGCACAAAACAAAAAATAGCAACAACAAAAAATAAGTTCCTCTAAGTCAACATGATCAAAGCGCATATGAATTCAAAGAAAGTATATATGTATGTATATGTATACATATATATGCTTTTAATTTAGTGTTTTTATAAGATTCCTAAGTATAGAATGAGCAGGTTTTTGATTCTTGTACCTTCTCTTGGTCTCTTTTTCTTTTGTATGTTTAGTCTAATTCCAGTGTATTAGATTTTGTGATATTGTATTATTATTTTCCCTTAGAAGCCTGTTTACTTTCTAATAAGACACAGAAAGGAATTGGATCTGGATGAGAGGAAGGTGAGAAGGAACTTGGTGGAAAGGGAGGGAGGGATTCCTTTAATCAGGATATATTATGTGATATAAAAAATCTCGCTTTAACAAAAAATAAAGAAAAACATTTTGTATAAAATTCTAAAAAAACTGATAGAATATTTCAAAGAAACTGCCAAACTACAGTTTTTTATTGATTATTTATAATGGCTGACTTTTAAAATAGTTGAAGGGATTTTTTTGACCTAACACAAAATTATTTTACAGTAATCCATACTGAGAAATCTTTGTAAGCAATAAAATCACTTTAGTACTATCAAACTAAAATATATTTTCACAGTGAGCAAATTATTTAGAATAGGAATGTAGACTATCATTATCATCAGAGAATTGTTTCTGTGGAGTAGTAAAGTTAATAGTGGCTAATTTAAAAAAAAATAAGAAACGTTTATGGCATTAGTTTATCTTTAGGAGACTAGTGACCAAATTCTAATTATCAACTGAATTATGGAAATAAAAAAATTTATAATAGTAATAATAAAAAAGATATGTGATATTTTGCAAAGGCATAACAAAAAAGTTAAAACACTTAGGAGATTAGCCTTAACATATGTATATATATATATATATATATATATATGTACATGTGTGTGTTTAAATATATTTTACTTTCTTAAAATTAGAATTAGTTGAAGAGTTTATTATGGACAAAAGGATCATATCATGAGAAATGATCATGCAAACAATTGAAGTAAGAACATAAAAATAGCATGGACTGGCACCTTGAAGCCCATTCCCTCCAGAGGAACACCTAACCCAGTCTGGATATTAGGATGAAGAAATCAGACTTGCCTGGAGTAAATGCTGAGCTAATCCACATTTGGACCTTTTGCCCTTTCTGGGGAGGGGGTAGAAGCTGAGGAGGAGGGAGGCTGAAGGCTGACTGGGAGGGGTCAGAAGAGGAAAGAGAATAATAAGAAGGGAATATATGGATAAAATATGAATTTTTTCTATAAAAGTAAAAACACTACTTAAATAATAATAATGGGAGAAAAAAATAAAAAATAGTGTGTACTAGCATGTTTAGTATAAAACTAGCCATCAAAACAAAAGAGAGAGAGAGAGAGAGAGAGAGAGAGAGAGAGAACATAGTCAAAGTCTGCTTCTTAGTAACAGCATTTTCTTGGGAGAGCTCTGTTTGCTGGTGACAAGTAGAAACATGGCTTTTTAAAGAAAGGATTTCTGACTCAGTTTTGGCAGAAAAAAAAAATGTGTCCCTCTTTTAAAAGGCCCTGGTGCCAAATACTTAAATGGAGTTCATGAGCAGTGGGTGTCAGTAATCTAAATAATGACAATATAGACCCCAAAAGTTACCTGATTTGTTATTGTGACTCCTACCAGTACCTATAATAAGAAGCTAAACTTTCTATGAAGCTAGACTAGGAGCTGTGCAGAGCCAGCCAGCTTTCCTAGCCAAGTCTTTAATCCTAGCACACCTTATCAGATTAAAGTTGTGAACAGAAACAGAAAAGAATACAAGATAAGAGATATAGAGTAAAGATAGATTCTTAAACCCTCTAAATGGTTTACAGTATGCTTAAAAATATACAAAGGCTTGAGAAAGAAAAGGAAAATGATAAAGTTCTTTAAAAGAAATAGAGTAAAATAATATTAATAAGATATGTAAAGATAGAAATTACAAAGAATGTCTATATACTGTACATTATTGTTTTGTCTTTTTATGTTTTGACTGCAAAAGAAGTAGTAGGAGCTGTTTAAATACATTTGATTATAAATGCTGCTTAATTAATCCAACCTATATATTTTTTAAATAAGTTGACTCTAAAATTGAAATCAAAAGATATGCTACCTTGGAGAAGAGGTTTTCTTTTTATTTCCACAGAAAATGAGATGCTGTGCATTTAGTTAGGGATAAGAAAAAACAGGTTTGATCAAGGAAGACTCTCTGAAAAATCTCTGATAAAAAGGTTAGCTTCAAGATGATCTACTAAGATGAACTAGCCTTGACCTGTGTAAGATTACCAGTGCCCCCAATCAGCAGAAAGTAGAAATGGAAAGTTATGCCAAAATTTTCAAAATATTTTGCATGAGTGTTTGTTTATATTATAAATGGTTAATGGTCATAGTCAATCTCTTTTTTTAAGGGTAAAAGGGGGCTATAATATGGAAATAATAAAAAAATTACTGGATCTATTTTAATTAAAAAAACTGTCAATCTCCAAATATTTTACATTGGCATGCATGGATTTTCATTTATTGGTAAAAATTTAAGGTCAATTTTGTTATTCTTTATGTATATTTCTACTTTTGTTTAAGGTATTATATGTATGCAATTCCCTTAAAATTGTAATGTGTAATTAAGAAATATGGATTAATTAGTCATCTATGATAATCAAACTTATGTTAGTTAAGTTTTTTAGAGATACAAAGATATATTTTAATTAGATAGGTAATAGTCAAACACTTCAAAGACCTATAACATACAGTATTTAAAGTGTTTTAAGAACTTAGACTTTTCTAGACAGTGAGACATGTCTGCTCTTGGTGGCACCAATCTGCTTCAAGAGGATATGGGCATCAAAGAAGCTTTATATGAAGTTAACTTTCTTTGTGGCAAAAGATAGCCATAAAACAAGAAACTTCTCTTGCCTTGACTGCCTGACAGTATGATGTATAAACTGGATATTCAGGACCCATAGGAAAGTGACCTCTGGATCTTTGCCATAACAAACCAAGATGGTTTCTTGGGTTCCTGCTTCACAGAAACTGATGGACTTTCTGCAGGATGCCAGGAGAAGAAACTTATAAACTATACCAGAATGAGAGGAGTAGTCCTTCAAATTTTATGCTTAACTGAAAGGTATATGAGAGAATCTATAAGCCTGTATGCTGAAGATGAGTGTCCCGACATAGCATAGGAACTTCGGGTGACTGTTCAGGTAGCCAGATGGCTTTGTTATTTTTAGAATTCAGAAGTTGCTTACAATGTACTTCCTGTTTACTCAGGTAAAATTGTATTATTTTGTCATCTTTGATGGAGTTGAAAATTAGATAGTTATAAGTATAGTTTTTCTTTGTTATAATAAAATGTAAAGTAGATATGAAAATTTAGACTTTAAGGACAAGGTAGATGATAGAGTATTTTTTATAATTTTGCTAAATGCAAATGGAGTAAATATTATAACTGTAATTCTTGCTTGATATGTGTTTTATTTTATACAATTTTGCTGTGTTGAAGTTGAAATCTTATTTTTGATTAGACAGAAAGGGGAAGTGATGTGGAATGTCTTTCTGTATGTTATAAATCTTATTGGTTAATAAAGGGACTGTTTGGACCTATGGTAAGGCAACTTACAAGCAGACAGGAAATCTGAGCATAGATAAAAAGAAAAAAGGTGTGGAGTCAGAATGAGACCCTGTGAGCTCTTGCAGAGGAGGAAGACATAAGGAATTCAGGCAAGCCACAGGAAATGTGGCAAGATAAATGAGTTTAAATGGGTTAAGTTGTAGGAGCTAGCAAGTAGTATGCACAAGCCATAGCTCAAACATAAAATTCATATAAGGCTTTGTGTGATTATTTGGGACTAAGTAGCTGTGGGTGGTCTATTTGGAGCTGCTGGTCTGGATCTCAGGGTAGTCTAGGAAGAAACTTTTTTATTACACATATGCTTATGTTTTGATCGCAGTTATGCTTTTACCTAGAAAGTTTTAAACTTGATGTATTCAGATTCAATCTATTTAGTCATTTTATAACATATTATATATGTCCCTGCTAAGAAGGTCACTTTGGAGAAAATGTAGACTTGTGACCAGTGACTATAATTCCAGCTTGAGAAAGAGGAAAATAGTAGCCTCAATGCCAGCTTGAGCTGCATAGCAAATTTAAAACAAAAATAAACAAATAAAAATTTATTTCACTGTCATTACTTACCTATGTGTCAAGGGATCTAGAAAACTTGAAAAATAATACTCTTTTAAATAGAATAATTTAGAAAAATTATATATGTAGAAAAAACTACTAATGGCTATTGAAAAATTAAATGTCTGAATGTGAAAGACTAAGTATAATGTTCTCAAATGCCTATGTCGCAGGTAATAAAATAAAAGCTGTCCACATTTGAAATAGAAGACAGGATGCTGTATTACACCACACTATACTAAAATACATGTGTATTCTAAGGGTTTAATATATGTTGATATATATCTAGTTCATACATTCACTTCTAACATATTTTAAACAATTTAACACTTTCTTCACAGGTAATAGTCAAGCACAGCACTTGGGTAAGCTGTGCTCTTATCTTTCATCTTTTTCAGTTTAATTGTCAAATCTATTATATACATCATTATACAAACAAATAATGATTAAGATAAAATATATATAAAAGATGAAATGTATCTTATTGCAAATGAATACAATTCAAGAGGCAATTTAGGTTGACATTTCTCTTTTCTTAAATGACTTTGTTAAAACTCTGGTTGCTTATAAATTTCCAGATTAGATTACAAAAGAGATCACTACATTAATATTTCATTTTATTTTTATAATATTCCTTTTATTTTTATTTGTGTGTATGTGTGTGTGCGTGTGCATGCATGTGTATGTGTGTTCTCACATGCACATGTCTGTAAGTACTTGCAGAGACCAGAATAGGGTGTCAGATTCATTGGAAATGGAATTAGAGGAAGTTGTGGGCTGCCTGACACGAACAGAGAATGGCACCTTTCTATATGTTGAGCCACCTTACTAGGCCCAACGTTAACCACCTGTATTAAGCACCATGGTCATTTAGTGAATGATTCTGTCTCTCCCTATCAGTAACTGTTTGAGGCTGCATTCAATACATTGTATTACTATTTACAGGACAATTGCCTTCTCTAAACATTTCTTCTGCTTCTAAAGCCCAAAATAATTCTGCCATTTCAAAAAAAATCAATTCAGTAAATATCCTATAATAGGACTCCTTACTGCTTAAAATGTGCACTATACAGTACAGGAAAGGATAGGTATTCATAAAATAAAGAGGTAAAATTGCTCTTAACAAAGGAGCTTTGTGCCTGGCATTCGTGCTTTTGAAAGCTCTGCTTTGAGTTTGTATAAGAAAAAGAGATCAGTCAACTTGGACAAAACATGTAAAATTTCAAAACAATATGAAATATTCATTACTTCCAATAACTTTTTCTTAGAAAATTGTATTGATTTCTGGGGAAACAGAAAATCTTGCATGAACATCACACACACACACACACATATATATACACATACACACAAAATGTAGCCAATAATAATATTTATCTCAGAGTCTTATTGAATAAATCAATGTTAACAATGAAGGATTATAAATGTCTTGGTACACACCTGGGGACTTTAATTCCTTGAGAAAGAAAAAATATTATTATAAATTTTTTATGCCAGGTAAAAGTCATAATATTTCAAGCTTATAACAAGAACTTAAGGGATTGTATAACTTATAGAATTTCATGTCTAAGTGTGACTAAGCCCTGGTGATTGATCAAAGCAACATGACTGAAGGCAAAACATATTTTAAAAGGAAGATGAGTAAAAAAACAAATTATTTTTTGGATATTTTATAACTTTGATGTCAAATATTTAAGTAAAATTATCCAACTGTGTAATATGCATAAAAGTAGATGTTTGCAATTTAAAGCATAAAAATGTCAACTCTAAAAATATCTATATAATTTATTTTAAAAGGCAAATACATAACAAGCACAGTGCTATAGATGAAATATAAACTAAAAGGTTTAAAGAGTTTTCTATCAGAGAAATGTTTTATTCTGTTTACACCCACCAGAAATTAATGAAATAACTTAATGGTTAAAACACTGAGAAATTCAAGTTTGCATTGAAATAGTATAATTTTAAAACAAAGTTTAAAATGCCAAGCATGGACAGTTTGCCACCTACTGTAGTTACTTTTAAAAGAACATTTTTAAAAACACAATTTCATACAAAAGATAATAGATTTAGGCAAAGTATTCAAAAAGAAAGTGGTAAGGCAATCAGTACCTACGGGAGTCATATCCTGAGTCCAACAAGGGAGTCTGGCAGCAAGTAGTTTAAGTAGATACTTAAACATTGACAACAACAACAAAGAAAGTCAATAGAGATATTGACTGTGGAGGAAGAGAAAAGGAAAACAAGAAAGGATAAAGGAAGATTATGACAACAAATATTTGAGAGGAAACATATGGATATATATAGAAACCATACACACATATATATGTATAAATAAATAAAATACATGTGTGACAAAGTGATTAGCTAGTCATGGGTACATTTGCAAGTAATAAATTACAAGAAATTTTGTTTAAAACATATCTTAAATTTTCAGTTGTTTTACACAGAGACTTAGTTTCTTCTACAAGAACAAATGTGCCAGCAAGAATGGGAATATGGGAATGTTTCAATGTGCCTGGGCTGACACTAAAGTACTGGTCTCTTCCATCATTCTTGTGATTAAGGGGAAAGGTTATGACTTTTTTAAAGGCACAGAACTGTTTAGCAGGGAGGGTGGTCCAAAGGAACCATTTCATTTGTTAGCCCAAATTCTTTTAAAGAATTCTACCACAAGGGGATGTACTCACTCATTAGTGGTCTCTAAACAAACAAACAAGAAATAAGCAAAGCATACCCAAGCTGCAAACCACAACCACTGAACAGCTTGGGATCAGAAACACCCTGGACTGACTCCTTGGATCCCACTCCCTAGAGGAACTCCTAACTCACTCTTGAGGGTGAGGAGAAAGCTGGATCTGCCAGGAGTGGAGACTGACCTAAGCAATATTGGGGCAGTGGGACCATGGGACTGTCTGCTGCCTGCCCAGGGAGGGGATGGGGAATTGTGGAGAAGAAAGAATGACTTGATGTGGTGGGAGGGGGAAGGGACCTTGAATAAGGATATACAAGGATAGAAAGGTAACTTCTTTGAAAAATAAATAAATAAATAAATAAATAAAAGAATTCTACCAAATTTTCATGGCAGATAGATGAATATACTTCTTCACCTAATTACTGTGAATAGTGTTAATCCTAATAATCAAATGAAATTGATAAATTGAAACTTCTATTTTAAATCATTCTAAAATTTGTCTGTACTGTAAAGTATTAAATATTCATCAGCAGCAAGTATAATATTATGAAATATAAGTGTTGTGTTGATGGACTTCCTGTTTACTACTGAATAAAAGTAAACAATGCCATTGAACTGGGCAAATGAAATTTCTAGGGAATTAAAATTTGTATGCTACATTAGAAAATACCTTCTCAATTTGTTGTATATCAAATAAAAAGAACTTACTACTAATGACTAGTTGGCAGTCACTCTTTATAAAGCAAGAAGAGAATAACCAATAAGGACCTTTCTCTAAGCAGAGGTGGAGAAAAGATTAACAATTACCTACTTGGGAAAAATAGTCTTCCTCCATTTACCTGCCAATTTCTATGCTATAAATACTCAGCATGGCTTAGCCTGTCATCTCTGAAAGTAAATTTTGGGAGGAATTGTACAAAAGTATGCCACTGTGGTATTTCCAGGAAAATTGTTGGCCTTTATGAAACTGTGCTGGACCAACCCACATACATTCGACGTCCCTGTGGGATCTTCTTTGGAGAGAGGCAAATAACTAAAAGCACTAAAAATTGCATAAACTACTACATACTGTGTTATAATGAGGTCTTTGCCTTAACTACCATGTTCACAACCCACCCCTAGCCCTTTTAATATTTGAATTCCTTTCAGGATCAGTGTAGTGTGGTGATGTGGAAGCAGTATTAACTGAGACAATGTTTATACTAGCTGGTTTTGAATTAGTTCTTTCTCCTTCCATTTTAACTCCTTTTCTTCCATTTTTCTTTTGCCCTTTCTCTCAACTTTATACACATACCATACAACCACACACACACACACACACACACACACACACACACACACAGAGTTATATTTATGTATATGTATATAAAATGTTTGTTAGCTAGTCCAGTGATTTCATAAGTTCAGAAAGTCAGACCTATAATTGCATTAATAAACACATATGGCAATTTCTCCCTCTTAAATGCTAAAAGAATTTTTTAGGCAGATTATTTGTTTTTCTGAAAATTCTTAGAAAGTTAGTTCACAAAAATCAAGTATTTAAGTTTAGTTAGCTTGGAGAATTAAAAAAAGTTTTCCTATCTATTTTATTTTTATTATTATTATTATTATGAATAAAGTTGTATTTTTTTATCCATGTATACCCTTTTTCAGACTCTCTTCCCCCTCCCGCCCCTTCCAGTCACTCCCTCTTCTCCACATCACTTTATCTCCTCCCCAACAAGGGCAGGAGGTCCCATGGTACCAAGGTGGCTTAGTTCAGCATCCACTTATGGCAGAACCACTTTTCTCACCCCAACATCAAGATTGAGTCAAGTGTTCCTCTGGAGGGAGTGAGATCGAAGGTGCTGGGTTCAAGGTTTTTCAGATCCCAAGCTGTTCAGTGGTTTTGATTTCCAGCTTGGACAGTCTTTGCTTTTTCCTTTTTTATTTAAAGCCCACTAATGAGTGAGTACATATTTTTATAAACTTTTATCAAAGTACACCCAGACATCTACATTAATCCAATCTACTGCATGTACAACTCAAACAAAACAAATACATCCTTCAAAATCAGTTTTTTTTTTCAGTAGACAATGCCTATATAATACAGCTCTTACTTATTTGATCAATAAATTCATCCTTGACTTAAAAGTACTGTGCCTTTTCCCCATCTTTGTATCAGTTTGGCTTAAAGTTACCTCTGTGCTTACACTACTATTTAAATGTATTTTTCAGAAACTATTAAAACCCTATAAGTTTTGAAGTTCATACATTTTCAAATTTAGAGAGAAACAGCGTTACATATGACATAAATTCTAATGTTACCATTAGGGTCTGAATGAATGAAGAGTAATTAATTGAACACACTTATATGGCAAAAGATTGGTTGACATAAACCAATTTTATCCCCTTATCAGTTAAGCCAGCAATTTTGATAAAGAACTTTCTGTCTAGATTACCACCATATAAATAAAAAGATAGGTGTTTTTGATTTTGGAGTTTCAGATGGTTTTATATACAAGGAGCCTAATGCGAGCAGAAAATAAGAACTATTAGTGTATAGTCTTTTATATCATATACTGACAGTTTTATAATAAATGAACATTTCATTTTAAAATATATTTAATAGATGATAAATATGTTTATCTTGAAAGTGTTAAAATCTTTCCAGGGGACTATAGAGTGGCAATTTATAAAGGTTATCATCCAACGATGCTGGGTTGAGGCTTATGAAATGTTCAGAGCTTGGATAGCTAGACACAAAAGAAGAAAACATTCCAGACAATGTAAGAAGAATCTACTACAGCACAAAAAGCATATAATGAGTCTTGTTTAGAACATTTCATGTACTTTGGTTGAGTTGATTTGTAGGAAGAATGACAAGAGAGAAGATTGAAGAAATATAGATGAATATGAGGTATTTTTAAATGCTTATGAATTTAGAAAAGCAAGTACACTAGGAAAATGCTTCCAAAAAGCTGTTTGATATAACACTGAGTTGCAACCTAAAAAAATTAAGTACTTGTCCAAAATTCCATACTAATAAAACAAATTTAAGTGGAGGAGAAACACACTTCAAAATTACAAATCATTTCTATGATACTTCTCCCTCTGATTTGGTTTGTGAGCCATACATGCTAACATTTCCTCAAGAGCGATAGGAATCTGTGCATCTGTTCATTTACTGAATACAGCCTCTCTGATGACATTAGGGTAGTCACCAGTCTATGAGTATGGAAGAATATCAGTAGGCATCAAGTTGACATTTTTTTTCTCCAGTTATAATTGATTACATGCTCAGTTTCTGGGCCATCTAGTCTCTGGGTCCTAACAGAGGACAGGACTGGCCTCACTCTCCTATCATGGGTCTCAGGCTGGATCAGTCACTGGTTAGCCACTCATACAATGTCTTACCCCAGCACAACCCGGATGCAGGATTTAGGTCAAAGATTATGTGATTTATAGGTGCCATTATCCCTCCACTGGAAGTCTTACCTGGTCACAGCAGATGTCCAGTTAAGGCTACATAACCCCTGTTTCTAGGAGTCCTAGCTTGATTCATCTTAGTAGATCCCTGGGCGTTTCCCTTGCACCAGGTTTCTAGCTGACCTCATAATGCCCCTCCTTTTTAGTCATTTCTTTCAGTACTTTACCCCTCTATCCACTCCTCAACCTATCCCTCATGTTCCTGTTCCTATCCACCCCCAGTCAGCCCTTGAGATCTCTCCTATTTTATCTTCTCAGAGAGATCCATGCTTCCTCGATTGGGCCAAAAATTCACAGCCAATCATGTGGCTAAGCTAGAAGAATCCTGCTGAAGATATTGTATAAGGGGTCAAGGTCATCACAAGAAAACACAGAAACTACTAAACTGAGCTCACAGTAGCTCACAACAGTCTGAACTGACAACCAGGGAGTCTGCACAGGACTAACTTAGGCTCTTCATGTATATGTGACAGTGGAGTAGCTTGTTCTCCTGGTAGGACCCTTAACATGGGAGTAGGGGCTGTCCCTAATGCTTTGGCTGGCTTCAGAGAACCTATTTCTCATACTAGGTCACCTTGCCAAACCTTAATACAGGGGAAGTGCTTAGTGTTCTGACAACTTGATATGACATGTTTTGTTGGTACCTATGAGAGACGTGCCCCTTCCTGAACAGAATCAGAGGAGCAATGGTTTAGAGATAGGCGAAAGAGAAGATGGGGACAGGGAATGAGAGGAGAGGAGGGAGGAGAACTGTGTTTGGGATAGGAAATAACAACTTTAATAAAAGATAAAAGTGATGAGGAAAGGAATAACTTTATAGCAGAGAAAGCTACAAAATACTACCTCGAGTCAGGGTTGGCACTAACTGTTCTGCCATCTTGAACTTGGCACAAGGCTGTGCCCTTTTGTTGTGGGGAGATGGAATGGTACTTTGTCATGGTCTTCCTCTCCAAAACCATATTTTTCACTAGGCAGTAGGATAAAGAAGTTTATCTGACCCAATGTTTAATTCAACTTTTTTCAAATAGTTCTTTCTCATCTCTTTGCCTCATTTGTCCTTTTTCCTTACATCTATTTGCATATGCACACATACAAACACTCACCCCACACACACACACATAAACACTCGCCCACATCAGGCCTCCTACACAAAACACCCACCTACACACACACACACACACACACACACACACACACACACACACATACACAAACATGATTTATGTTTTTCTACCCCAGAGGTTGAATAGGTTACACAAGAAAGCTACTGAAAGAGACTTAGGAAGTCATAGCATTCCACATACCTATACTCTCATCCTTTCCTAGAAAATAGATGATGAGAATAGGACGTCTGTGGCTTACCTGGCTCATCTATACCATAAATTTCTAAAAAGAAAAATATTTAAAGCACTTAAAATCAGTCCTGCCTTACTAGTAATTCTTATGGTGGAATTAGGCATCCCTGGATCAAGACAGACTCTTATGTAACAATCTTAGTCATTCATCTCAGTAAAATCCCAGGTCTCTTTGACTTGAGATATTTCTCACTAATCAACAATTGTTGCTGCAATAACCTCAGCAAAATGTTCTTTACTCTCTCAGTCTATTTATCTTAGAGAGTCCTAATGACTAATTGACATTTTTCTTAGGTTAACTACAATAGAGTCCTATTTTTAAAACCATAAATTGGGTCAGTTCTGTTTTGTATAATTCTAAACTGTAAGTATACTAAAAATTTCCCATCTCATTTCTTTTAGAATTTAGGGAGTATTCTGCATGTTTATAATTTGAGATTCAGCTGTGAAATAATAGCCAAAGATTATAACTGAACAATACTATGTTACCTAATATAAGAAAATACTAAACTTTGAAGCTCTGCAAACTTCAGGTACTTTATATGAGATAACATAAAACAATCAGATCATAAAACTGGTTCTAGTGTTAGTATGTTGAATGTTAATCTTCATTTTATCCTTTTATGGGGTTATTTATGTTTATATGGCTCTATTTTTATCTATATATTGGGGGGATCTACTGTAGATAAAAGGTCTTAGCCTGTTTTTTTGTAAATATTCCTGACCAAAGCCTACCAATCCTTGAGAATCAAAACCCAATAATAATTGAGCACAACGTACCACATATCCCTGGGCTTTCTCCAGTCTCAAAACTTGAAATCTTATCAATTCCCACCTTGAAAATATATACTCTAGAAAGCTCCTCCTCCCAAACCATGATATGAGTCTGTTTCCTGCTCAGTTCCGTTTCTTCTCATCCAAGCAGAAGCACCCACCTCTTGTGTCTCTGATGTGGGATGTCTTTCTGTATGCTGTGAATTACCATTGGTTAATAGAAACAAAACTGCTTTGGTTTGTGGCAAGCCAGCTTATAAGCAGGCAGAAATTCTAAACATAGATAAAGGGAAAGGAAGGCAGAGTCACACAGAGACATTTCAAGCTGCTGCCTAAGAAAGCAAAATGGAATGGAACACAGGTAAGGCCACTAGTCACACGGTAAGACATAGAAATGGGTTAAGTTGAAAGAGCTAGCAAGTAATGAACCTGAGCCATAAGCCAAACAACTTGTAATTAATATGACTTTATATGATTATTCAGTACTGCTGATCTGGATCTCAGACTAGGCCAGGCAAGAAACTTGCTACACGTCTTTCTAAATGTGTGAGGTGTCCTTTGTGACACTGTGATATTCCTTTCCTCCCTGCTGCTAGGATACTTTTCCTTCAGAGCTGTATTACTTGCTTTGGGGAATCTTTTTTCTTCAAATCTTCAATGTAAATTACATCTACATTGCCCATTTAATGTCTTCATTAGTGTGTGGTTAGCAGTCTGGAAAAAAAAAAGTTTCTCCAAAAATATCAAGGTATCAAGACTTTGTCAAGATTATTCAGCTTGTGTAGTTTAGTATAAAATAATCCCTTTGAATTTTGCAAATTTCTTTATTGTTTGTTGAGACAGACCACCCTCTGTAGCCCAGACTACCTTGGTACTTGCTATATAAACTAGGATCATCTCAAATTGCCAGCAGTCCTCTTGTTTCTGCTTCTGCCTCTAACTTTCTGGGAGTGTAAGATACCCCATGCCCAATAAACATTGTCCTCCCTAATTAATGTACAGGTCACTTGGTCTCAGCACACAAGTGTTAATTCTTCAAGAATCTTCCCATCAGTTCATAGTGATGTTCATTGTTCTACATTATCATAACATCAAATTCCCTGACTTTCATTGAGCATTTTATTTAAAAGAACATGCTTTTCACCAGGCCATTCAGAGGGTGTAAGAACTTCAGCTTTAAACTTATCTTGGTTTTTGTTTTCAAGATTCTGTCTGGGTAGTAACTTTTTTCTTCAGTAAGCAATAAAACTGTTTGCTTGAAAATGGGTTATGTTGTGATTTCATCAAAAATTCAGTTATTAACTTTGTCAAAACATATCAATAGAAAAATGTGAAAAATTTTGAGGTAGCCAAATTAGACATTTTTTTCTTGAAAAATAGATATTTTCTCACACAATATATCCTGATTTCAGTTTCCTCATATTGTATTATTCACAGTTCTTCCATCTCTCCTCTTATTTGGATCCAGCCTGTTTGTGTCTCATTAGAAATTAGGCTACTATTTACCTAACATCTAACACCTACTTTTTTTTATTCTTCTCCCATATACTACATCCTGACGGAAATTTTCCCCTGCTCCCCTCTTTATCGAATCACAAATTCTAGTTTGTATTTAATGAAAACTCAGAGCCAGATATTGGGGAAAACCTGGAATATCAGAGAGGAAACAGACCACAGTCAAATCTCACCAAGCCAACTTCTCTAGGTAAAAGCTAGCTACCTTCCAGCTTCTTCAGCCTGGCTCCTCGTTGCTTCTACAGAATAATTCTCTGTCTTCCTAAGTACCTCTTTCACCCAGTTGTTTTACTTCCAGGTCCATCTCTGCATTATAACTCTAGAGTTAATATTAAAGGTGTGAACCACTACTGTTTGGTAGTTAGGCCTTGAACTCACAGAAACACAGAAAGATCTCTGTCTCTGGGATTAAAGGAACAGATCACCACTCATCTTTCTGGTGCTGGGATTAAAGGCATGAGTTACCATTTTCTGACCCTAGGCGGCTTGACTGTGGGTGGATAGGTGTGTATGTTAATCTTGTTGATTTAGGGGGCCTTGTTTTCCATGTCCTATGGATCTCACTCTCTTCCTGTCTTCTCTTCAACAGGGTTCCCTGAGCCTTGAGGGGAGGGATTTGATCATAATATTTCATTAAGAAATGAGTGCTCGAATGTCTCCCCCACTCAGAAAAAATGTCTAGCTATAGGTCTTTGTATTTTTTTCCTATCTGCTTCTGGAGGCAGATTTTCTGACAGTGGCGCAAAAAAGCACTGATTTATAATTATAGCAGTATAGTCATTCTATTGATTCTTACCTTTTATTTGTTTATTTATTTTTATAGAATAAAAACTTTTGTATACATTTATCCCCTTGTTTCAACTATCTTCTACCTCCCAAACCCTCCCAGTTAGCCTTCAGCCTCCCTGCTCCCCATCCATTCAGAATAGTAATATTTGGTTTACACTAGGTCCCTGGGCTATCTAGTCTCATATCAGGCTTTTGAAAATTGATTTAGGAATTGCTCACCATAATACTTTCTAACCATTGCAGTGAAAATAGTAGATGATATTATTGTTTGTAATTAAAAACAATTATTAGTTTTTCATGAGAATTAATATAAGAATTTTCGTCTTGTTCCTTAGCTGCTACATTCCTGAAACTATGCAAATTATGATGGAAAAGGGGAGCTATATTCTGACTGTGGAAGATAATGATGACAGGTAAATTATAGTGGCCACTGACTGCTCTATTATTTCATTCTCTAAGAAATGATATAGTATATTTGTGAAGAAATACAAATGCTGAGAAAGTGAGGAAACAGAAAGCAAAACAAGAACACTTTAAATTGCCATAATCTAGAAGTGGAAATGGGAAGTCATAACTAATTATTAAATCAAATCATGTTAAATCAGCACTAGATTGTAGAAACTGCTTAGTAATTTGATATCCTAACAAAGCAGCCATTACCTAATGATGACAGCTATTTACCCAGATGGAAAGTCACAGGGAATTGGAACAACTGCCATGAGGCATTAATCAGCAAAGCCATCAAGAATGGCCCCTTCAGCCTATCAAATCAGTCATGATTAGTAGGGGTGGTTTGAGTTCAAAGGAGTGAGAAGTTAGACAGCATGCTCTTGGTCCCAAGACCAGGAGACTGCTGTTCACCAATCTGTTTCACTCAGAGTTTTATGAGCTAGATACAACAGGATTGAAGGTATGAAAAACCCTGTGTGTATGTGCAATGACACCTGTCCTGTTTGGTCATCATTAAGTAGAAACTTTTGAAATGGCTATATGCTTTTTAACTCAACAAAGTGAAAATGTCTACTTTGCAGTATAAAACACAGCATTTCTTCTTGTCACTACACTGTCCACTCCATTCCTGAGGCTCAGCTAATGCCTTTTCTGATTTCCCTTTTATTCCTACACATAATCATCTATGCATGAATTAATGTACTTTATAAGTGCACTATCACAAGAATTATAGAATAAAAATAAAATATAGTACACATACCCCATTGATCACAAAAATAAAAGTTTAAACATCACACTCACTATATATATACTTATAAGTATATATATACAATATATACATATACTTGTAAGTATAAGTATATATACACTATATATATTATATGTATACACACACAAACATATATATACATATATATATATATTTAACTTTCTGTCAAATGTTTCTGGACATTGAAGATCTGCAAGCAACATTACCCATCGAGAGGAAGGTACCTGGTAATACAATCACTCATTAACAATGAAAAATCCAAGGATATAAAACTGAGTACAATGAGACCACAGAATTTTCTCTAGATTGTGTGTTTCAAAATGTTTTAGTTTGCAAAAGGTAAAACTATTTTTTAAATTAAAGAGGACATAAGCAACTCACAAACTATGTTGCTATAACTACAGAAATGATCTATTGGTTTGTGGAGTAGGCACATACAATGAATTAGTATTCATAACCTTTCCTTTAGACACTTGGGTGTGCCCATTGAGATAAATGGAGAAATATATAAAACTGTTCAGTTAGAAATGCTTCATTGATTTTCTTCAATGAGAGAAAATCCTTGCAGATAAAGTTGGAGATTCCGATGGGAGGAAATGACTACACTTAAAAGACTAAAAATGATTGGCTCTATGTAATGAGTGCCATGCTGTGCTCCTATAGCATCCTTGAAGTCTGTGATGGAATGAGCATGTGACTATGGTGTTAGTTCCCATTGCCTTTTAACCTCATCACATCACAGCATACACCAATAATTTGTGGTAATACTGCTGCAATCAAACTACTGCATTGATAGTACTATGAAAATGAACCAACATAGACACGAATGCTATGAAATACTTGATAATAAACAAGTTTGTCACTAGTTTATGTATTTACTATAGTATTAATGTTTTTGAGTAAATTATCTCTACTTTTGAAAGTGTATTTACTATAAAACATCAAACCATGTTATTCCATGACTAACCATATGTAATATGAAGATTCTAGCCTGAGCTTTCTGGCCTAGCCCAGATGTCATACCTGCTTGCAGCCCCACTGCCACTGAACTCCAAATAATCATACAAAGTTTTATATTAATTTTATGCTTATTGGCCTATGGCTCAAGCATGTAACCTGCTAACTCTAACTCTTAAACTAACCCATGATTAGCCAAGTGCTTAGTAACTTTTCTCAAAGCAGCCTTTTTACTTCTTTCCTCTGTGTCTGCTGGTGTCTCCTTTCTGCTCTTTCTGTTTCCAGAGTTTTCTGAGTCTGATAGCCCCATCCACACTTCAGGTCTACCTTCTGGGAAATTAGCATTTCATTAAAGCCGTAGGAAGAACAAATATTTACAATGTACCAGAGCATAATCCTAAAGCAACCTTATACTTCTGATATGTATTGGGTACCTTATTTGTAGCATTTTTTCTTACCCCTAAAATTTTAGCAGTTTCTTTGCCATAGACCCAAAAGCAATAGTTCAGACAACATACACACATAAATATAATTATCTATAAATATGTACAAATCATGCATAAATATATTATACATAAATATGTACATAAGCCATATAACATAAATATATGCATATATACATATTTATGCCATATTGCCTTGTAATGACATGATTCATTTTACTTAAAATAAAATAAAGATTAAGAAAATGAAAAGAAAGAATATAAAAGTGAACCATAATATCTGGTGCATTTTGTTGAAATATGTACTACATATAATTTTTTACCTACCTACCCCCCCACACACTTATATAACACACATGCACATGTATACACACAAATATAAACTTTTAAAAATTCAACTTATCTCTGTAAAAGGAGCCCATATGCCGTGCATAGATGAATATTTGATGTTCAACTCACCTTCTTCTTCTCAATTGTGAGGTAAGTTGGTGATTCCTTTACAATTTATTGTGCTTCATTGTTCCTGTTTTTAGTTCTAATATTTATGAAGTATTACTGTATTTTAATGTGTTCAAGTTTATGTTGTATGATTCAATGATTGGTCCATTCACAGAACATTTTTTTCCCTTCAATGCTGAGATGATAGAATCAACAATATTCCCTTTCCTTCTTCATTTTTTTTTCCACTAGGGCATATTAGTTAGTAACATTTTTCCTTGTTTAATACATGTGCAATGTTAGAAGCTTCCAATACTTACCTGCTTGATATAGAAAACCCAAACACTACATTATAATTTCATCTACAAGAAATAATGAATTCTGAGAACATAGTTTTCAGCATTTCTCCCTATCAAATATTGACAGACAGATCTGTTTTGTCAAGATGTGTAACATTCACATTCTGTTTCACCTTCCTGAAGCATCATCATCATTTATAATTCTGCTTTCCTATCTAAATGTTCATGTTAGTCCTGTAGCTATAGTTTCCCCAGCATTTTTCATAATCTAGCATATATGATTTAGGAATAGTTCAAAAATAGTTCAGGTATAAAAATGACTCTAAACACTACATGTTTAAAGTTATTTGGCTGTGACCTTTGTAACAGGAACAGCACCTCCAACATGTACTTTACTTAGCCGACATTTTTGCCTTTTTCTATATCTATGTCATTTCATTGTTTGAAGATGTTAAATGTTGTGGAAAGAAATATGAAGTCAAGTTGACATTTTATTCATACAAGATATTTGGTATTTTTCCTTGAAGCTTTGACTGTTTCTTTTGTACTAAACTTTCTTATAATTTCACAAGAAATTGTCTTGTTGCTCACCTAGATCAATTTTCTCTGCCAAGTATCCTCTCTCAGTATGTAAATTTAGCTCTTTTATATTTCTAGAATGTCATTTCTGGAGCCATTGTGTGTAATTGTTCTAACTCATTATTTTTCAATTCTTTTTTGAGATGTTTTTCAGATCTGTATGGGTGCAAGGAGTGAGATAGAATTATGATGGAGATACTTGCTTGTAATTCTTTGTATCTTTGTGTATAACACTAATATACTTGTGGCTAGCAGATATGTATATTGCTTTGATTTACTACCTTGGTCATTGATAAGGCAGATTTATATTATGTCACTTGTTTTCCTCACCATATAAGAGCTGTTAGCATGTCAGTGAAATGGCAAGGGTGGGGTCTGAAGCAACTACCAATATGTTTGCCAGTATGATATATTCAGGTCTCATAAAACTGGCATTGGAAATCACACAAGACGAAATTTATAACATACACACTGTGAGCATTTCCTTTCTTAAGGCCATATACATTACCTACCTTCTCCATGACTCAATTCTAGTAAGGAGATAAAAGTAGATATAGTGGCTCCCATTTGCCATCCCTCTCCACAGGAGGCTGAGGAAGAGAAAGATTGTCATGAGTTTGAGCTAGACTACACAGTCTGATCTAGGCCAGGTTGGCCTGATCAGTAAGATAATTGTTTCAAAGAAAAGGAGATATTACAGTTATTTGTGTTTCTGGGTATAGATGCTAAATCTTAACAACTCCTTCAAATGTTCCTCTTTCCCTATCATTCAGATATTCTAGTCAGTTGTTTTTCTGTTAAGTGGTTGTAGCACTTTCAGGAAACAATGTGAAGATTTTCTGCCATATGTTCTTGATAATGATATTTTAAAGTTCTTCCTTCCAGTATACCTTCTCTGATTAATAAGCCTGAAGTATGAAAATTAATAGGACTCCAGAAACGTGGCAGGAGTAGAGATTTTTTGCTTTCATTTTCTCTTTGGATATACATGTATATGGTGTGGTATGTGTGTGTGTGCATTCTGTTATACTATTCATTTTATCATCAGAAGAAAATGTTTTGGACTTGTTCTCTCTAACTTTTACATGGGTTCCAGGATTGAACTCAGTTAATTAGATTTAGGTGGCAACCTGCTTTAACCATTTAACTATTTTGCAGACCCATGTAGCATTCTTTCATTTACCACATATGCTGTAGAATTTCAAGCTTCCTGTTGGCATCTAATTTCTGCTTAAAAATGAGAAAACATTTTTGACATTTAGAAATCATCCTTAAATTCTTAGTTTTTTATCATTTTTATTTATAGTCTATAAATGTTGTAAACTGGTCCTTTAAACATATTGTTATTATGGCCACTTGTCCAGAATACACCTCGGGTTTGCTTTGCTTTACTATATCTAGCAGGAACTAAAGTTTTTTTCTTTTCTTACAGGAGAAATGGCACCTAAGTCCCAGATTCCTGGCAACAAGACAAATAAGATTCCTCTGATGTCCAGAGAGAACAGACTGGCCTTTTTCATATATTTGCTAGAATAAAATTTAGATATGTTGATGCCTGAATCCTAAACATTTATCTCCCCACTTTGGAAAGTTGAAGAGTAGCACATATATGTCCAACAAAAGTGTACTTTTACCTGCCATGCAAAAAGATTATTGGCATGTATGAGAAACTGTTGGATGCAAGAGTGAGCGACTTTCATTGCTGGATTCCAATGCATGTATTATTTACAGATACATGTATCTTCTGCAGCAATGACTGTTAGATAGTTGTTACTTCTGCTTTCAGAAACTCTAATAAATATTTATTGTCTCTTCTAATTGTGTAATTATCATCACTCTTGTCTCCCACAGTCACTTAGCTACAGTTCATTCTCAGAATTACAAAAGATAACTAAAGAAAAAAAACAAAATTAACCTTATCTTTGAAAAACACTAATTTGACATAGATTAGCCCAAAATAATAGGAAGCATAACATAGTCCCCTCCAGAAAGAATGGGCAAATGGATGGCTTCTTAGAGTCCAACCATCTACAATCGTCTCACTTCTACTTGGGTTATTCAATATAATAAAACTATAATTTAATAGGCAAGTTTTTCTTTGTGAAAACCAAATTTACCTTATTTGATCAAAAGCTCAAGTTATAATATTCTTTATATTTTTTGAACACATAAGTCATTTTGGTTGAAGATTTTATAACTCAAAAATCTAAAGAGAGAAAGAGAGAGAGAGAGAGAGAATGTTTCAAAGGTGTAATAAACCAAATATCACCACATTATTTATATGAGTGTTGATTTAAATAAAACATGAATGGTTTACAAAGACTTTGATTTTCTTAATAGAACACGAGTAATTTTAATCTTTTTGGTTCTATACATAAAAGGATGAGCAAAAATCTGAGAACTGAACAATTTCATAGCAAGGAGAACATAAAAGGAAGCTCTCTATGATCTTTCAGGAGGAAGAGCTCTTGAAATACTGTGGGAAATGCAGTTGTGTGATATTTCGCATTATGAAAGGTCACCACTCTGCTCATTTATCACTATTTTATGGGAGAGGCAGAATGAACTGCATTGAGTTGGGATAAAGGTTGCTGAAAAGAGTTTTCGAAGTTATCTGGTGTTAAGAGGAATAGAGAAATGACTCAGTGTATTGCAGAACAAAGCTTGAAAATACACGGTTAGTGCAAAATCCAAAAATATCATAAGCTGTAAGAAAGAAATTTTATATTGAGGGAGGTATTTTTCCCTTATACATAATTACATTTGATGCAAAGTAAGATTTTTATAAACATAAAATGTATATTAAGTTTACTTGTATCATTAGGGATAATATTTAACAAAACAAATTTTAGAAGTACTTTATATTTCTAAAAAAGTGGAAGACACATATCTATAGTAAATGATATCATATTTACTCATAATTGCTGAGCCATGTCCTTCTGCATCTTTACTGTAACAAATCAGTGCCGAGTAAAATAGCAGGTACCATTGCAATGAACTAATAAGAAATATCATGCTAGAGATTTTAAATTTATGTCAAAAGTACTGATGTGAGAAAGAAAAACCAAGATAGGAGCGCATAGAGGTTTGATAACAAGGAGATTATCACAGGTAGTCATTGTGTTCTGTGAACCATGTACCATCTTCTTACCAAAAAGTTTGCTTTAGAAAAAAAACCAAAAATGATATTTAACTAAGCAAATAGCAACCTTTGATAGAAAAGAAGCTTTAATTGGGAGACAAATTAGAAAATTGTAAAATTTATTGACAACACACACACACATATACATATGTATATATATAAAAAAGAAAAAAGCCAGGCCCATGAAAATAGTTATTTGGTTACTTTCTTTGATTTCATTACTATATAATTGGTAAATGCATGAATTAAAAACCCAATTATTTACCCATACTTCTAGAGAAAAATACAGAAAATATTTAATGTGTTTCTCAGAAAATATAAGCCCTTCCACACTGCCTTTGTGTAAAACTATTTTGAATTCACATGAAGCAGGGAAAATGCCATTATATTATATCAATGTTTGCTAGAAAGAGCTACTTCTTGTACTAATTATTCCAATAATTCTTTTAAAAATATAAACAAACTAAAGGGTGATGAAAATATATAAAATGATTATATAAAATGATTGTAAGCAGGTATAAATATACTTTAAAAAGTGAAACTTTCAAGTATTAATGATATTGATTGTTTTGACAGAAAACAAAAGCAACAAAATAAGCTAATTAATTCTTTTACATTAGAACAGAAATTATAATATTCAGTTTCAACCTTATCCAAATTTAATATACATATATATAATGAATTTATCAATTTAAGAATTAATTTCTTAAGTTAGCAACATGATTGTATGACAAAAAATAAACCATTTTTACAATAATTTTCTAAATTTGAATAAAGACTTTAGAAGGATTCACTTTTATTACAAGAAGCTTGATCTCATTATTAAAGAAATAAAACAATTTTAATAGTATTCACATTGAGCACTTATGACCAAAGAGCCCCAAAGTAAATATGTAAGTTTCCCAAAATATTATCATTCATAAATATCAGCTTTGATAATTCACATCAAGATTTTTTCTTTCTTTCATAGACAGTATATAAAATTTGAAAACATTAATGTTCTATTACTTTATTTGGATACTTTCATATTCATGTAGTCTGATTATGATTATAATTTGATATTTCTAATGAAGTGTAGATTGCATTTTACCTATTATTGACTCACACAATTTTGATATGGGAATGTCTTTCTATATGCTGTAAATATTTTTTAAATAAAGGAACTGGTTGGCCTGTAGATTTCAGGCAGGGAAATCAGAGCAGAGAGTCAGGGACACTCTATCCAGCCACCACAGAAGTATGTAAGGAATAGAGATGAGCCTGGGCCACATGGCAGAACAGAACAGGTTATGGGTTGAATTAAGATGAAGAGCTAGCTAACCAAGTGCTTGAGACATAGGCCAAGCAGGACGAAATTAATATAAGCATCAGAGTCATTTTTGCAGTGCGGGGGGGGGGGGTGCATGGACA
>PVIH01018070.1:0-39722 GCA_004025045.1 Sigmodon hispidus | reverse complement strand
GCTAACCAACAGTCATCCAATCAGGCTCTGCCAGTCATCCTAACTGCTAACCAACAGTCATCCAATCAGGCTCTGCCAGTCATCCTAACTGCTAACCAACAGTCATCCAATCAGGCTCTGCCAGTCATCCTAACTGCTAACCAACAGTCATCCAATCAGGCTCTGCCAGTCATCCTAACTGCTAACCAACAGTCATCCACATGACATTCCCATCTCTACCTCTGAGTTCCGCTGAGCCTCTCTTTCACATGTTTCATGTGTGATGTCATGACTACTTAAGGAGGAATGCAAACTCCATGCCCCACAACTGCTGGGGACAGGGGAGCTGGTTCTCTTAGTGGGTTGGGTGGGTTTTGCAAGTATTCAAGAGAAAGTCAGACATCTTAAAAGAAAGTAGAGAAGCACAGCTATTAAATAAGGATTTGCAATGTGCCGAAAAGTTAAAAGACCAAGAACACATGGGTCACGAACCCCTTGCTTAAAATGGACATAAAGCAAAGAGTAATCCAAAAGCGACATAAACACAATGAGGAGCTCCAGTTTGACTTCAGTGAAAGGAAACTGTTTTGTTCCATCCTATTTTGTTTTGTCTATGGTGGTAACAATAAGAAAACATCTGCAGTGTGGCTCCAGAATCTTAGAAGACACAGCTCATCAACTATAGTAATGACAGGAGCCTAGGCTGGCCTCCCAGCTTTCACAAGTATGAAAAGGCTTTTCTTTTTTCATATTCAAAAAAATTTTATTCTTTTTACATACCAACCACAGATCCTCCTCCCCTCCTTCCACCTGCTCCATACACCTCCAGACTTCTCCCTGTCCCAACACACTCCTCTACCATTCCCTTCCCTTAAAGGCCTCCAATGTCTCCCATGGGAAGTCAGCAAAGCATGATACAAGTTGAAGCAGGTCTGAGCAAGGTGTCCCTCCATAGGTAATGAGCTCCAAAGGCCAGCTCATGCACCAGAAATAGATAGGTCCTGATCCCACCAATGAGGGCCCCTCTTTAGACCTACAAATGTACCATGATGCACACCATGTCCACAATCACCCACCCTCCCGGAGTCCTGGGGAGAAGAGAGGGAAGAGGGATTATACGGAGGGGGGTGCTCAAGATCATGACAGGAAAGTCTACAATCGAACCAAGCTTGTGGGAACTCACAAACTTTAGACCCACAGCTGTGGATCCTGCATGGGACCAGAGTAGGCACTCTGCAAGTGGGAAACAGTTTGTAGCTTGGTCTGCTTAAAAGACCTTTCAAATTCCTACAACTAATTGTACAAACCAGTACTAATTGTACTAATTGCAGAATCCAGGAGGGGTGCTGATCAAACCCAACCAGGTTCACCTACTCACTTTCCAAGTATAAGAGCCCTATCTACTTAAAAACTATATGGAAAAACTAAATAAAACTTAAATCCACTTCAGAACACAATGAAAAAATTGAAATCCACATTATATATGTATGATCACCAGGAGGGTCAGGTTGGTGGTTAAACTTTGTGAGGAATCCAAATACTCTAGAGATTTAGGATCAATGTTTTCCGTACCCAGCAAGGAGTCCCCACCACCAAGAAAATGATAAAAAGCAGCCACGCTTAAGTCTTTAGGGAGGACCTGAGAAGCCAATAAAGTGCTAACAGTTTAGTCCTTTAGGTTATTTCAGGGAACAATGTGTCTTTTTCTAGCTACAGAGAACTTTTTGAATTCAGTGACATCATGCTGCCCTGAATGAAGCAGCTCCCGCTCCAGGTTCACCCAAAGGCCAATGGTGATAAACACCCATTCAAGGACAAACTTTCACATCTATTTGGTTCTTATTAAAAGCAGCATGTCTATAGTGAGCATACACTAGACAAACTGAACTCTGCTTTTGATGAGAAAGCATTTGGGAGCCCCCGGACAACCACAGAGCAAATGCAGCTTCTTGCTATAGAAATGAAAATCTGCCTTTAAGAGACAAATCTCCAGAACAACCAACCAAACAGCAAAATGAGCAAAGGTGTTCCCAACGAGTCAACCATCCCCAGGAGAAAGAACACACAGTCAACCAATCTGTGTCAACAGTAGTAAAAAGACATCCACAAGTTTAAACAATTTTATACCTATTAGGTTGAAAGAACTTTTTACTTATCAATGTCTACAAAAAAAAGAAAGGAAAATAGCAAGCTAAAATTTACACACTACCAAAAATATCCAAAAGAATGGTTAGTATCAGAACCTGCTCTGTTACAGACTCTGTAAGGGGCACTGATTTTATAGAGGCGCCCTCCCACTGTGGACCTGCTTATTATCAGGCCTACTTCACAATAGTTCAAAAGCAGTGTTACAGTACATACAGGAACAAGCTTCTCCCACGTTTATATTAAATGGATCAATGATCTAGCTTCCCTGCACCCTGGCCCTAGGGTACCATAGATGTTTGCTAATTAATTATTAAAGTTTTTCAGCATTCAGTCATTGCACATCTCTGGTTTCACTTTCCTTTTCTTCCACATTCCCAGAAGAGCACTCACCAGCAATATATAATTAGAAAAATGACATATCCTTATTGTCTATAAGAGAATACATTTCCCTGAATAGCCTTCAACTCTGGGTACATCTTATCCCCCTCTCTCCACAGTTTCCTTTTCCAGATTCCCTAAGTCTCCTTCCATCACATGACTAAAGGACCTTTCATTTGTTATTTTTGTTGCCCTAGAGGTCATTTTACATTGTGTGTCTGGACAAGTGATATCTGGAGGCTGCCTGGCAGAGCTCACAATTTTGTTTCACTACTCAGCATGACCGTAAAGATCTCATAAAATGAAGAAAACAATGGAGCCTAATGGACTGGTATTTTTGGCCAGATCAGCAACTCTGCTGAGCAAAAATTCCAAACCATCCCAATGTACAACTTGGAACTGAATAAACAAGAGTATGGTAATGTCTTCAAGACATCTGCAACTAAAGTCCCAACTGGAAGGATGTCCTTAAGTAATGCCACCTAATATGCATATCTGCAACTCACTCAACAGAAAACTTCAGTAAAGACACATTAATTCTACAATAGCAAGCTAACTAGGAAGTAAGCCCACCCCAGGTGCAGTAAATGTATATCTTGTTTAGAGCTTGTGGTGAGACTCAGTTGTGGAGTCTAAACAGCAACACAAGATACATCCTTGTGCTCAACTGCAAGCAGCATGTAATCAGTGACATGCCACTCACCTCCTGGGCTTTGATGAGGATGGTTAGGGGACAGAGAGGACTTTCCCATTAAAAATGCTTTGGTGCATTTGGAGTGGTATATACAATGCACCTATGTATGAGTGTGTATTTAATATACATCTGTGGAATAAGAATACAATGAACAGGGTCAGCAGAGCAAGTCCACCAAGGACGGAACTGAAAAGCAATCAGATGCACAGTGCAGGATGACTGACATGGTGTGGGAAACCAAGTGACTCACAGTATGTTCAGTCATGTGTCTCATCCATTTTATTAGGTGCAACTTCTCCTTTTGCTTATGCAACTGTCTACATATACATGTACTTATTAATATTAATTACAAAATATCAAATATAGAGGCAATGTTCAAACATGTGATAGTGAAGAGTTTCAGTTAGGGGAATTGTTACCTGTTGGTGGTAGAAACACCCAAGTCTAAATTTTATAAAGAATTATGATCTGCCGCTTGGCCTGAAAACAGAGATATGAGGGAGAAGGCTCAAAGAATAAGGGGTTCTAATGACCTGAGTTCCGTCCCTGAGACCTAGGGCAGAGAGGGAGAAGATGTGAGGGAGAAGGCTCAAAGAATAAGGGTCTAATGACCTGAGTTCCGTCCCTGAGACCTAGGGCAGAGATGGAGAAGATGTGAGGGAGAAGGCTCAAAGAATAAGGGTCTAATGACCTGAGTTCCGTCCCTGAGACCTAGGGCAGAGAGGGAGAAGATGTGAGGGAGAAGGCTCAAAGAATAAGGGTTCTAATGACCTGAGTTCCGTCCCTGAGACCTAGGGCAGAGAGGGAGAAGTGACTCTAGCCAGTTTTCTTCATACCTCCAGGAACACACCACAGTGTGGGTACAGTCGCAGCAGCACCATGGGTGGGGTGCAGGTTGGGAATGCAGGGGAGTAGAAGGGAGGGGTCTAGAGATGGAGCTCAGCAGAAAGACTGGGCCTAGCATGTCCAAGGATCTGCATTCAATCCCCAGTACAGGGGGAGAGAGAAGGGGAGAGAAAAAAGAAAAAAAGGGGTAGGTAGAGTCACAGATTGGCCTTTAGTAAAATCCTTCGATACTATAACAGCCTCACAACCAACTACTTCAACTCACACCCTTACATTTTAGATGCACGTCTTTCAGCAATAATCAATTCTTTGCTCTACATTCAAAGATCATAAAAGTGCCATACTTTTTAAGAGACTAAGATAAAAAAGGATACATTTTGGGTTGAATTACAAATAAATAATCATCCAAAAAAAAAAAAAAAGTCTAGGACACCAGAACACTTATCTGGAAACTTGGTAGCCCAGGGGCCAGCCATACAAAACACAGCCCCGAACCAACACAAACAGGGCAGGGGGCAACATACTGAAAAATAAATGGCTGGAAAACATCTATGAAAGGGTTAATTACACAGAATTAATACAGCTTTTCCATACTGTTCTAGAAAAGTCTAGATCATTATACAGAAGGAAGAACTAAACAGACATTTCTCTTGCCTAAGTAAAAGAGGCAATGCTGTCTTGGAATGAAGACTTGGACAACACCAGTATTTTCAGACCATACACATATTCTGATATTTTAGAATCCCTATACATTCCTTTAAATCAATAAAAATACAGAAGCAAGAGGATATGGCTAACAACCACCGAAGGGCTCTCTTTGAAAGCAAAAGAACATTTTTTACTGTCACCTGGCACTCTGCAGACCTCTGCATCCACCTCATGTGCAGTTCTAAAGTTTATCAAAAGATGCACAGTGAAATACTCACAGGGAATTGCACAAAGAAGGGTTCCCTTCGCAGACGCAAAACTTTCCTCAGGAAACAGAAAGAAAGGCAGGTAACAGGTAGAGTCACAAAAACAGTCCACTGTATTGTGTGTATGCTTGGTCATTTCTACAGTTCTTTTTCCTACCTTTATTTTTTTATAGGATTCTGGGAATCAAACCTAGAGCTTTTCATATGCCAAAACTTAGATGTATCCCCATTACTAAAACATTCAAACATTTGAAAAGAATCCAACCAATCACTTCTCATGTGAAGATCACTCATCACCTTGAAACTATTCTTGGCTACAGAATGAGCTATATGGACAAGCCTAGATTATTCAGACAGCCACAGTTCAAATAAATAAGAATGAGAACATCTTTGTACAATACTTCCCGTGCCTTCTATGCCTCTGTGTGAAGACCCCATAAGCTGGTTCTCATGTCCAATGCCTGATGTTCAGTTTCTATCACTAAGCCTTCTGTTTTCTTCTGTCTCCACCCTTCCTTTCCCCTCTTTCCTTCATGTTTCCTGTCTCTCCTACATTTCTTTTTTACTTCACAGCACTTTCATTTTCTCTAAAATTAAGATATTAGTATAATTTTTTCATTATAAACTTAAAAAATATAGAGTACACTATAAAAGCCACTTCAACATCCCTCATTTAATAAAATAGTAATTGAAAAATAAAATCATAAAATCAGTTGTTCTGACATATCATAAAGTTAATGTTATGAGTCTACTCATTTTAAGACAAAGCTTCTGAGTTTTAAGGCAAATATCCACAGAACATTCTAGAAATTTGCCTTTCAGCATGAACAAGCAGCAAAATTCCTTACAAGTTACTACAAGAATGAAGGCAATCAAAGACAGAAGAGTAACACTGAATTTGCCTTATTTGATATATAAAATTAGGTTTTTGCTTAATACTTGGGAAAATGCACTAAACAGTAGAGAGCAACACTTGCTAAGTGGCCTATCCATATCAGAAAAGATGAACACACAAATGTTCTTTGCACCGCCTCTGCATCACCACAGGGCACTGTTGGCTTCTGTGTCTGTTATAGAGTCCTGGGAACTGACATAGCCAAGAACTTCAAGAGGAAGCATAAATACACCTTTTTAGAAGCATGTGGGCTTCTAAAAACAGCTCCCATTACAAGTCTTGTCCTATGAAAACTATGAGATGAAGTGCTTTAAAAGAGTGATCTCACTTAATTTGACAAGCCGACAGAGGGCTCAACATTTCCACTTTCAAAAGGAGGCGAAAGTATAACAAAGTTTTCGATTGTTGCTATTATTGTTACTATTACCATTATTTTTGAATTATAAGAGCATGGAACCCAGGATTTCCCTTCTGTTAAGTAAGCACTCTACTACTGACAAGTAACACTAGCATTCCTAAGAATAAGGAAAGTATGAGCATATTCTTTAAAATGTATAGCAGTTACCTTTGAGTACACTGTTTCATAATTAATTAAATGTCAACATTTCCTGTTAGAACATGAAAAGGTGGAGAGTAAGGAGAATATTGTGCTCAGCTCTGGAGGCTGACTGGAATCCCCTCCAGTGCCTGAAGTGCTGTGTACTTTTTACTGGGAAAGTTCCTGAATCACTTAAAGGTTTGCTTAACTTCATGTGTGCAGTTGTTCTGCCTATATGCATGTATGTACACCATGTGAGTGCCTACAGACGATTGTAAACTGCCATGTGGATGCTGAGAACCAAACACAGGTCTTCTATAAGAACAAGAAATGCTCTTACCATCTGAGCCAGGGCTCCAGCCTCCTAGGTCACAAATTTTTGTTTCAGGAAAAATTACAAGAATCTTGAGCAGGATCTTATCAAGATGATAATTATCAAGATGAGAAACCCGGGGCACAGAAACTACTGACTCAAGGACCTATTTAGGAAAACAGGACAACAACCTCTTTCCAAAACTAAGGCCCTAACTTCTGTGACTGACAGCTAAACAAGGACAGACAGAAAAGCAGAGCAAGCACAGTTCAGATTGCAGATCAAGAGCGGAGCCACACGGTTGGTTCTCCTGCTGTTTTCTGGAGTATCAGAAAGAAAGTACTGTGCCGTAAGTCAGAAGAGCTTTTACACAACAGGAAAATGTTAAGTCATTTACAGGAGAACAGCTAAGAGAAGGTGCCCGTTAATGGTGAGGAGGTGTAGAAGCACATGTAAGACAAACTCCTGAGAGCAGAGATCCATGCTGGAGCAAGATCCATATTTATATGATTATATTTCCCATAGTTGAGAGCAGCTATAATTAATGGATTTTTCTCCCCCTCTTAATGCAGCCATTTGTCATTGAAAAAACAGAATGCCCAATCAATGTCGATGTATTAGTAAGCAGTTTGTCAAACAGTGCTATAATCCAGTTAATATATTAATTCTTGTCATGGAGGGAATGCTAACCACTACTAGGTCTTCTGTGACTGATGTGGAGAGAAAACCTGTGTGTGGACTCATGACCATGCTTAAGCCATAATAACTCTTCTCTGTCCTTCATGACCCATGTCTCCTATGAACTGTGACCTGGAAACACCATCAGCTCTGTGGCGCTTCCTGGCAGCTGCTCCAAATCCACAGCACAAAACAAAATGGGAGTTTTCCAAACTCCTCTGTGTGAGAGAAGGAGCAACAGTCACCAATAATCTCAAACGCAATCCTGAGTCTATTATGGATGATGGCTCAGTCCATTTACTATGTCTATCTAAGACAGTGTATATTTCTCTACCAGTCTATGTAGAATCAGAGTTGGAAACAAACCACTTCAAAAAAAATTGAATTAGAATGAGAAAGAACAGATACAGAATACAAAGTTCACATTCCAAACGTTAGGCTCTCACTGGCCCACTTCAGAGTCAGGGAAGAGCAAGGGGGAACCTGGCTGGATTGATGTGGCACAGGGACTGTATATTTATTTTAAAATCTGCAGTGTAAATTAGTCCTCTAAACTATCAGATATCCCATTGTTTTATGACTCCTGAGAAAGGTGTCCTATGTGGCAGAAGAGCACAGTGAATATTTTTCTATGACCCAGAGGGCAGAGGTCATTTATTATAAATGGATAATGAGACCTAATGCAGTACTCTGAGGATGGACAAAGAAAGGGTCTATCCATAGCCCCTGGTGGATTGGTTCTTCAGGCTTTTATTTCCTCTGTACACTTAATGGAGTCAAACAATTGACAGAAATTCTATAGAGAAGGCTGAAACTGAAAGAAATGGCTGTATTCTAACTCTGACAGACATGTACAAATAGTGATCCTGAAATGGCGCCAGAGTTCCTGCTACCACTAACAGAGCAGACGACCATAGATTCCCCCTAAATTCCCATTTAGTCATTCATGAGTGATCAACCTCACTGATGGAAGAAGCAATGGCACATCAAACCAGGAGCTCCTACCAATGTCAAAACAGTGTATCACTGCAGGTAAGCCAAGCCCTGCCATTGGATTCCAGCTCCACGTTTTTGGAGAACAGTAAACATATATTGCTGGTACTCTCCTACCTGCCTATGAGAAAGCACAATCCATGGCAGGAGGATTTTTTTGAAAACCATACATGTAACTAGAACAAAGTAAATGACATCAGATATACAGACATCTGACCAATATTTTCCTTTATCATAATCAATGTCCTATACCAGTTATATCTGCCAATTCACTGTAATAAATACTAATATCAGCAATGAAGAAAGTCTACTCTCAACTATATTTGGAAAAATGACACTATGACAAAGTAGTAAGCTCCTTAATAGTTTAGAAGATCCCTTTGTAGACACATTCCCTTTGTTTCATTTCACTTCCAAAAAAGTAATTACAGGAAGATGATTTCCATGCTCAAAAATTATTCTGACAATCTAGGTAAAGACCTGGAAATAAATGAAAATATGTATGCTAAAGTTTGAAGGATATAATCCAAACTTTCACAATCATATAGTTTACAATAAATTTTCATACAATTTTTAGAATTGGAGTCAACAATTTCATAAGGTTCATCCAAGCTACAGAATACACATGTGGTCCAAATGAGGTCCTATAGGTCACAAACTATAGTTTCTTACAGGAAAACACCACTTCATGAAAATAATCTTTCTATGGAATAGCACATGCCAACTGAAAAAGTTTAAGTAAGGGAAACATTCACATGTAATTCACTATTAAGAGTTGATCTGGTCAGAGCAGCATGACACACCCTGTGGCCAACAATGGACTATAAATACTCTTTAAATAAGTCCTACATTACAAGTTTCCTCTACAAGAGAAAAACATTTCACTCTTCCTTTTCCACCTCTCCCCAGTACTGGACAAATATTTATAATGGACAATGCAAGGAAACATTGTTGGGTGCCTCCGCCATCCCTTGGTACATACCACACCAGAAATGCAATCCAGGATGACATTGAGAGAGAGCAACTCTGAGGAAAACTGCTGCATATTTAGCTGTTTTTCCTCTGGCACTAAGAGTGACGTAGTGAATGTAGTTTCAATCCTGAATATCTATGCCCCCAACACAAGGGCACCTACGTATGTAAAAGAAACACTTCAAAAGCTTAAACTTCATATCAAACTTGATACACTAATAGTGGAAGACTTCAATATCCCACTTTCACCCATGGATAAGTCAACTAGCCAGAAACTCAACAGAGAAATAAGGGATCGAACAGAAGTTATGACCCAAATGGACTTAATAGATATATACTTAACCTTCCACCCAAACACAAAGGAATATACATATTTCTCAGGACTCCAAGGAACTTTCTCAAAAATTGACCACATACTAGGTCATAAAGCAAATATCAACAGATTAAAAAAAAATGGTAATAACTCCTTACACCGTATCAGATCACCATTGTCTAAAGTTAGAGTTCAACAACTTCAAAAATCACAGAAAACCTACCAACTCATGGAAACTAAACACTCAGCTGAACAACCTCTGGGTCAATGAAGAAATTAAGAAAGAAATCAAAGACTTCCTAGAATTTAACAAAAGTAAATCCACAACATACTCAAACTTATGGGACACAATGAAAGCAGTCTTAAGAGGAAAATTCATAGTACTAGATGCCTATATGAAGAACCTGGACTACTTTTAAAATTGTACTGTACTTTATATTATGATACAAATGTGGGATCTTGGGGATCAACAAAAAAAAGTTATAAGTTTGATAGGGATATATTTGTGTGTATCAGATTCATCTAACTGGTTAGACTTTTTATAGCTAAAAGTGAGGAACCACAACAGAGAAATTGCCTCCTTGAGACATTATCTTGACTGCTAATTGATGCAGGGGCCTTAAAACACATTTTTAAAAAATTAGCAGAGCAAGCCAGTAAGCAGTGTTTCCTGCCCTGGTTTCTCTCAAAGATGGGCTGTAATCTCTGAGATGATATAAAACCGTTCCTTCCCTTAGTTGATTCTGATCACAGCAACACATATTCAACTTGCTCAAAGAATATTTTCAATTTGCTGCCCATTTGGGAGCTTGAGAGATGACTTGGTGGGTAAGAACATTTTCAGTTCTTTAGAAAATCCCTGAGTTTGGTGCCAAGGCATCTAACACCTTTGCATTGAGGTGACATGAACATACACTTTTTTTAAAGATAACAAGTTGTTCCATCAAAATAAAAACTTATCTTGCACCAAGCATTCAGAGACAGTCTTCTTCCTTCTACCCCAAAGTCCAGCTAAAGCCCAGAACTAGTGGCAAGTGAATTTAATCCCAGCACTCAAGAAGCAGAGGCAGGCGAATCTCTGTAAGTTCAAGACCAGCTTGGTCTACAGTCTGAGTTCCAGAAGATACATAGAGAAGCCCACCCAAATATCCACCCAAAACAAAAACAAAAACAAAAGTACCAGCGAAGACCAACACTAACCCAACATCTATTTGATGGTAAAATTTTAGAAATGTCACATTAATGGAACTATCAACTATGCAAAATTTTGAGGTTGCATTTTTCCCCTTAGGGAATTCCTTGAGAATTATCAAACCGTGGCAATGTACGAACAACTAAGTCTAACATATGGACAAGCTCTGGTTTCAATTTCACTTGGTTCAAATACAAAGACGGTATAATCTTTATGGCTGTTTCATTGGGTTCAAATGGGATCATGTGACTGTGGATTCCTTGGAAAGTGAATCCGAGTTCTGACACCTACTCTCCCACAGTGCCAGGCCACTGAAACAATGAAGAGTGCTGCCATGGCTGAGTGGCTTTATATATATATACACACTATCTGTCCTCTAAATAAGCTTTCATGAATCTAATGGTTAGGCCCTGATTAAATTTACAATGTGGAAGGTCCAGAACAGACTAAAGCAAAAGTTACTGAAAAGCTTAGTTTCAGTTTTTGCAAAGAAGTATACCATAATGAAATGAGTTTGATTTTGAGGAAAAAAAAAAAACCCACAATGTCAGCAATAAATCCCTAATCTTGACAAAAATGTTCTTATAAATTTATTTAGGAAGAGGTGTGTGTGTGTGTGTGTGTGTGTGTGTGTATACATGTGTGTGTAGGTGTGTGTACTTTTGGAAGTCAGAAGAAGAAGTCAATCCCCTGGAGCTGGAGTTACAGGCATTTATAAGCTGGGTACTGGGAATTGAACTCAGGGCCTCTAGAAGGTGCTAAGTGCTTTTAGTCACTGAGTCATCTTAGTTCTACAATAATTTTAATAAACATTTCACTAATAATTTTTTGTCCAAAAAAATATATATATTTGACATTTACCTCTACTGACCTAAATACCAAGACTGCCACCTGCATGTTTAATTTTAACATATAAATTCATCATATACTACAATTTTTTAAAATTATTAAGAATGGCAATTTTCAATGATTCAACAAAAGTGCTTGTTGTAACATCTGAATCAAATACTGGAACATGCTCCTGTCTACTGTGAACAGACACCTCCACTGTCAGGACTTCTCAATTTGGCACTCTCCTGAATTCAGAAGAAAAAAGCTACAATGGTGAGGACCGCAGAGTTTGGAGGCTTTGTTTGTTTCATTTTAATATAGGTAACAACTCGTCAGTATGTGATGTGAGCCAGTCTCTATTTTCTTCCCTCAGCTGTATCCTCACTACACTGGGAACAAACTGTTTGAGGAGAACAGTGGATGTGTGATGATAACTGTATGTGTGTGTGGAGGGATCCATGCTAATATCTCCATGAATAGTCTCTTTCCTATGTCTATTTATATCATTCTTTGTCTACTACTATATCATTTCCGAAGTTTGTGCAAGTTTGCTATGTTTTTTCAACAGCTCCAAAAAAACCTCTGTAACATCTGTGAAGTTTACATTAGAATTATGGAGTTCAATTAAAAATAGTTATAAAAGATATTTATCAAAGTCTTTAGTTGGAAAACAAAGAGTAATTTGCCACCCCCACCCCATTGTTGGGGACCAATCACCGAGCCCAGCACATTATAAATGAGGGTTCTATCACAGAAGCTCTAGGCTCAAAGGTGATTTTAAACTTGTGTAAGTAAAACAAAAACAAACACACCCATGGCACCAGAGATTAAAAAAAAATCTGTGTTGTCAGAGGCAGAGCATCTTTCCAAATGAACTGTGAGTGTTGCAAAGGAATGCATTGGCAGTTTAAACTGACACAGGTACTGCTCCTACTGCAATGAATTCCCAAAAGTCCACAGTCTGCAGTAGCAGGTTAGTGAGGGTATGTAAAACTTTAAAAGCTAAGCCCATCTGTATCGTTCTAATCCATATAAAGAGACAATAGAAGCTGGACACATGGTCCAGTTGGCAAAAAGTGCTTGAGCCAACCCTGCCTTCAGCATCTCACTGGCCTATGTACATCTCACCTTGCTTCAAGACTATTTGCCAGCCACTTTCTTCTAAGTATCCTGCTGAAAGCTGCCACAAGTGTGTTTTCTATTGTTTCCAGTGGTGCTTACAGGAGACTTAGTAGAAAAAGGCAGGCAATCTACCTACTAAGTAGAGCATTTACTTGCTATGTGCAGGGCCCTCAGTTCAACCTCCAACACATACATACACAGGGATTCTGATGGTGTCACTACCAGGCGTGAAAGCACCTGATGGCTGGATATCAACAGCAGTAATGAATTTCATTAAACTGGACAAAACTGTTAGAGGCAGTTAAACTTCAAATGGTATCAGCCAGCTTATGACTGGCATGAAAAATTAAGAGATAAAGTTGGTTTTTAATTTTCCTTTATTTTCTTAAACACTTCAGGCTTATCACTGTCTGTCAGCTAATCAGAAATAACAGGTATCAAAACAACAAGCCCCAACTAGCTGAGTCAACAACACTTAATTCAATAATTAGGGCTTTTGTCTTTTACTGAGAAGTAATAAAAGGTAGTGGTGTATAGCCTTTAATTCCAGCATTCAGGAGACAAAAGACAGCAGATCTCTGTGAGTTTAAGCCAGCATGGACTATAGAGTGAGTTCCAGAACAGCCAGAGCTAAGCAGGGAAACACTATCTCAAAAGCAAGCAAACAAACAAAAAAAACCCAAAACCAACAACAACAAACAGGAAAGTGTAATAAAAAAATGCTCACAGTTTTTCTTTGAAATCATATGTGCCACCATATCTGTACTATATCATCTAACAATATGATTTAAAAAAGTAGAAAATGACAATTCAAAATGTCCTTGCAAAGAGCTCCCCACCCCCATCATGCTGCCCTTCACCTTTTCTGTCACTGCTTAAGGTCCAGAGCTCAGTCCTGAAGGCACAATTCTCCACTGAGAAATTTATCCCATTGTTTTGGACCTTCATTTGTCTCTCCAGATGCACAGTGAATAGCTTGGGGTTAAAAGCACTAAGTGATTTCCCTTTACACTCTTAAGTGCTTGACACATAGTAGGTACTTGACAAATATGTGCTAGAAAAAGCCAAATTCAAATGTATAGGAATAAGACTCTCAACTATTTATTACTTAAGGCATTTAAAAACTATAGAGCAGAGCCTAATTTTTTCCCGAATTCAGCATAATATATAGCACATTAAAAAATGAAATAACTATTTTAAGTCAAGCATCATAATTGCTAAGAGAGATACTATATGGTGCATAACTCCCATTAAAAACATACCATTTGTGACTTTTTAGAAAGTTTGTAAAAGCATGTACAGTACACAGAACCATTAGGTTCAATTAGGAGTCAGTATATGCTATCCAACTGAATTGTAATTGTAAAGCATTTTTACTTCTATGAAGACAAACTGAATAATAAATATTAAATTGTCTCTTCATCTGGTTGGATGAACATCAGTATCTACAAATGGCAAAAGGAACACAAGAAAACCAGCTGAGCTGAAGAAGAGCACTTGGCTAGCACGTGCAAAGCCCTGATATGATCCCCGGCATCAAACACAAATAAAACCCAATGAAGCTGAGAAAGGCATGGAGGCTAAATAAAGTTACACCACAGGCAGAAGCTGCTATTGTCACATCCTGGGATGGAGGGCTTTTTTTATTCTCTTAGGAACAAGTCCCAGTCTCTAAAAAGCTGTTCTCCATATTCTGCTAGGCCACATGTTATACAGAGTTTGCTTTGTTTTGTGGGCTGTTGCGGGTTTTCTTGTTGTTGTTGTTGTTGTTTTCCCAAACTTCTGCATAGTTACAGTTCTTGGGAAGGAAAATGCCAGTGGTTTTAGAACTATGTCCCACAGACTGATAATATGCAAATATGCTTTAAAGTCAGCAAATTCAGAAGATCATATGGAAGAAAGAATACAACAAAAGTAAACGAATGAGAAGTACTTACAGCCAGCAAGCAGGAGCTGGTAATAGTGCACGGCCTCTGCAGCGAGGAGCAGAGGGTGGTTTGCGTTAAATGGTGGCTGCAGCTCATTCCACTGAGGTGTTCTAAGGAGACAGAATAAGAATATTAATATTTAAGCTTCATAATTGGTATATAGTCATCCACAGACTCTCATGACTCCTGAACATTAAAATGAATGTATAATCATTAAGATCGATGCTTTTTAACTTGATATACAAGGCCAGGAACTTAAAAAAAATAAAAGGTGGCAATGTGCCACAGATAACATAGAACCAATGTTACCCTATCAGAACTAGATTATAATTAATTAGATAAGGAAGACAGAAAAGAGATGAGGAGCAATATTCAAATGGCAACTACAGAGATGCCATTTTATCTCACTTTTGCCCAGTGTTAAGATATCTTCAACATTAAACAAAGTAAAAGTGATTTTTTAAAAAGCAGCTATGTAAATGAACAACTTACTTTGGATTGAATTATATTTCAACAGTGAGACTTCAGAAAGTTTAATTAGATCTGCTGAATTTTAAAAAGCTTGATAAATCAGCTATTGATCGGATCAATCCAGCATAGCGAGTACTAGTAAAGAATGCTGGAGCCACAAGAAAAAGATCAATAGAATATTTTAAAATGTCTAAAGGAGAGGTCATTTTCATATCCATTTTTATCTGTTTCCTTTCATACATGTTTGGTGATTGTTTTTCTCCCTTGAACAATTCACTACATTAAGTGGGTTTTATTCCAGGTTTCATTTCTTCCTCTTTGTGTGAGCTCATAAAAATTTCTACTCTGTACATGAATTGAGATGATTCTTAAACATTTCTTGAGTGCCTACCATTGTGTCCTGGATGATCACTTTAAAGGAGACCTTAGAGTCTCTATGTCCCTTCCTGACATTACTTTCAAGGAGCATATGGGACAGGAATAAAAGAAACACAAGACCAAGAAATGAACACACAAAGAAACAAAGAGCAAAAAGTTTACCAGGCTGGAAAGATGTCTCACCCACTAAAGGCTAGGCTCACCATCAAAAATTTAAAAGTTCAGAGGTACACTCTGATTATATTCCCTGAGACAGTGCAAATATCATCATGCACAATTCTGCATTTGAATATTTACAACTACAATAATAATCACAGCTACTGGGTAAAAATGGATAAACAAAATGTAGTATACTTATATAACAATATAAAATGACTATTAAAGGAATGAAAGTTTGAAACACTGCATTTTCTAAAATATTTATTCTTATTTTATGTGAATTGGTGTTTTCTCTGCATGTATGACTATGTAAGGATGTCAGATCTTGAAATTACAAACAGTTATTAGCTGCCATGTAGATGCTGGGAATTGAACTCAGGTCCTCTGGAAGAACCGTCAGTGCTCTTAACTGCTGAGCCATCTCTCCAGCCCTTGAAACACTGTATTAATATAAACCTTCAAATTATGCCAAATGAAGAAATCATACACCAAAGACACATAATTCCATCACATGACCACATGATTCCATTATTTAGTAACCACAGTAGGCAAGGGCAGGCAATACAAAGTAAGCTGATGGTGGCTGGGAAGAAGCTAAAGGGGAAATAATGCAGGATTTCTTTACCTGATTAAAAAAAGTGACTGCAGAAGGCTGTACACATGACTTTCAGTGCTTACATTTCACTGCATATAGACCATAGCCAATAAAAAAGAAATGGACTAAAGTCTTCCCCGATTAAAGAAGACAGGAAATAAGTATATGATTCCATTTGTACCAAGGGCAAGAAGGCAAAGTATATATATATAAGTAAGCATATCACTGTGAGTGCATACTTTTCATGGGTAAGTATGTTGAGATATCACAACAGGTACATTTTTTTAATCTTTCATGTGGGAGAGAAGGAGCAAGGGAGGACTACCTAACAAGTGTCCAGCTGGCACGTGGTGACGTCATCATCTCCAGAGGTGTGTCGTCACTTATCTTGGGTGCAGTACTGAGCGGTCGGGGCTCTATCATGTGCTCCACTAAGGTCCCATAGCAACTGATGATATAAAGAGATTCAACTACAACTTGTTTGGACTGATCTGCAAACAGAGAACCAGAAGGAGACATGTAATGAGAGCAGAGAAACATCAGAGCAGGAGTTTTCTATTACTGACCCTGCCATCTGCACCCTGGCTGTCAAAAGAAAATAAGAAGAGCACTATCCCATGGCACCTGAACATCCTCTGAAGGTCCCTTGCATAAGCAGATACCATTGAACGTGCCACCACATTTTGAAATATAAATCTTTTTGCTTCAAGAAGGATATCATTATGTTCTAAACTGTAACATAGCTAAACACTATGTTATAAAAATTTAAACTTCTATATTATGTTTATACCACATATTATAGAAAATTATGAGTAGAACATGGAAGGATTGCCTGAAAATAAATAATCTATTCAATAAAGTTTAATTGCAACAGCTTGAAAAACTGACCTGCATAAAAAGCTGGTATGAAACTAAGTCATCACAACAGTTCAACTGTATTTTCTTGGAGGATTTAAATTTCTGAGCTGGAGAGACAGCTCAACAAGTATGCTTGCTGTGCAAACACAAAAGCATGAACTCAAACCCAGAAGCCACAAAAAAACCCAAAACAAACAGAAAGTCACAGCCCCCCAAAACACAGAAGCAACTCCCACCAATGCTAGTAGTCAAACACTAGCCTGTAAGATCCATGCTGAAAAGGGGTGTAGAGGGAGATCATGGGGCTCAATGGCCACCAAACAAGCTCCAGGTTCAGGAAGACCCTCACTCAACCAAAATGAAACACACGTACAAACACACACACATGCAAGCAAACAGAAAACTTAAATATCAAAACAAACAAAAATGCATCATTTGTCTGTGCAAGGCCATCAGTTGAAATAAATATAGTACTATCTATCACAACACAGGCTATGCACAAGTGGACCAAAAAACAGACAGAAATTCTCTGTAACTTTCGATTTGCTTGTAAACAAGAAACAGTTAAAAAAAAAAAAAAAAAAAAAAAAAAAGGTAAAGACCTTTCCTCACACTTGCTCTTCATCCATTTCTCAAAGGATTACTAGCTACTGCAGTAAAGGAGTGCCAGTGACTGAGCCATAGAGAAGTCAGTGCTAGCTGGGTGTAATCAAGTAACTTTATAACCGAATCTCATGCTTTACAGTAAGCAACTTAAGTAAGGAATTAAGAACGCTGTGTGGGTCATCTTATCTCTGTGTCAGGAGAATCAATTACAGCTGATCTGAAAAAACGGCCAATGAGCAGCCAGGGGGACATAAAGGGTTAGCAGGCAAAAGGGGTAATTAGGACAGAAGGAAAAGTATTTGCAGGTTTGAATGAGTAACAAAAAGTCCTTCCGATAGCATCGTTAAACCAAAGGCAGTAACAAAAACATTAAATAAATAAAGATGAGCTAAGAAAATGGGAGGCTTGCTCCTCTACAGTGGCCTTCCTAACTGGGAAGGCACCTGCTGTACTGAGATCCTATTACAAGGGAGTGGTCCCTGAAAGGTGATAGATAGATAGCAAGGGAAATGGGCAGGTGTCTCACTGCCAACAGGGAGCAAGGAGAAGAGCCATTTTTGCCAGAACAAAAGCGATTGTCTAACCAGCCAGAGGCAAGCCAGTGTGTGACCTAATTGAATCACAATAAAGTAATCAGGGGAAAATCATAACATTCAAAATTGTTTGCTGGGTAAATAAATGTAAACATTCTCTTCTATACTGAGACCACAGGAAAAGTCCGAGGTTCAAGCCCTATAACTGGAAAAAGAAAAAAGCAATTATATATGATAACAACTCACATATTAAAACAATAATTACACAAACATTCTAGGTATTGACACCCACTGGTGGCTCATTCTGTGTAAATTCAGTTCCAGAGGATCAAAAGCCCCCTTCTAACTTCCATGGATACCCATCATGCACTCACTGTACAAATATTCATACACTTCAAAAACAAAAACACAGTAATCCCACAGTAATAACCACGCAAGGTGACACTTACTTGCCAATAACAGTCTGGCATTTTTGTTTTATTTCTGGGGTGTGTGTGTGTTGGTTTTACAAGAACCAGAGAGCTAGCTCTGCAGTTGAGAGCACCTGCTGCTCCTGCAGAGGGCTGAATTCAGTACCCAGCAGGGACCCTGCAGCTAATTACCTGTAACTTAGTTCCAGGGGATCCCCCATCCTCTGCAGACATTCATACTCACACAGGCCCTACACAGACACACAGGCACACACACACACACACACACACACACACACATACATATATATGTGCATATACATATACATACATATATACCTTAGCTAACATTAACTAACTAATATTAGTGAGATTGGTTGATCCAAGAGGTACAAAATTTTCTCCTTCCTACTTCAGAGACAATACTGTAAAATTGGCTTGTAAAAAACTTGAAAGTAATAAAATGGGTAAAAATTACAGTCCTGTGATCATATGAACAATGTCATTAAAAAAAAAAAAGAGAGAGAGAGAAAATTCAAGCAATGAGGTCAGTTGAGGTAGCGCACAAATTTAATACCAGCATTAGAGAAACAGAGGATGGTAGATCTCAGTGAAGCAAGCCTAGTCTACATGTTGAATTGAATACAATCAGGTTTAAATATAGAGAGCGGGTCTCGAAAATAAATAAAAGCATCAGCCAATGGTAAATTCATTTCCCATTTGTGTGAGAAAATAGTTTTAATTCTTGGAGAGAATTAAATGGTTACAGCCAGATGTAGTGGGATTATGCTGGTAATGTAAATATTTGTCTCATCTATGGGTTTAATAAAAGCTGATTGGCCAAAAGGCAGACAGGAAGTGTAGGCGGGACTATGAGGCTAAGAAAACTATGAGTATAGGAAGAATAGAGACAGATGCCAGAGAGAGCTGCCACAGGCACCACGAGTAGATGGCGGTAGACACAGAGGAAAGGAGCTGAAATGCTGCTCTGGGAAAAGGTGCCGAGCCGCACAGCTGAACCAAATTAGTTGAGTTCGGATGAAGGATCTAGCAAATTATATGCCTGGGTCCTAAGTCAATCAGCATAAAAATAATATAAGACTGTGTGTGATTATTTGAGACTAAGCGAGGCTGAGAGTGGGACCAAAACCTCTGATCCTGGCCCAGAAAGTCTGGGCCAGAACCTAGTACTATAGCTAGACATGACAGATAAAGAGAAAAATATAGACTAATTTTATTTAAAACTAATAGGCCATTAAGTTATAAAGTTAACTATCGGAAATGCTCACCCTGTGTCCTATGAGGTAACTGCTGCAAGGCAAACCAGAATATTGGGGAACCACATACCTTTTTCACGTTTCAGACCTGCGTTGTTTGCAAACCACGACCTGGAGGTCCCAAACACTGCAGCAACACAAAACTCGCCTCCCATGGATTTACTCGGTGAAATTTGAGGAGGTGGTTTAACTTTGCTTAAAAAGTAAAAGAACATTTAAAAATTACCATGATGAATTACAGTCTTCCACACTAAAAAAGACTTTCCCAAAATTAAGGCCTACCACTAAAACATTAAGGTGGTACAGTATACAGCCATGCATTGCCCTCAGAGAACTATTCACCAATGGAATGAAACAATGCAGGAAATGAGATGATTCCAAAGTTAAAGGCTCTTGGTAAGAGAGCTGGGTGTGGTGGCACAAACTTTTGGCCCCAGCTACTCAAGAGACCAAGGCAGGAGGGATAATTTTTTTCGCACCTGAGTTCCAAGGCTAGCCTAGGTAACATAGTATCTCAACAAAAAATAAATAAATAACTTTCAAAAACCGCCTGTTTTGTAATTACAGCCACTCATTTCAGATGGCTAACATTTCACTGGAAATTGATCAACAGACTAAAAAAAGGGACAGACGCATGTCCAGCATGAACCAGAGAGAACCAGACAATACATACAGACAGCATGCAGGGCGATGAGGGTGATTTAAAATGGAGCCCTGTGGTGCTTGATGCTCTTGCTGCTCTGCAGGGTCACACTCTGGAGGATCTAACCTCCAGATAACCTATTGCAACTAGACTTGTTTCTTTTCTTGCTAGATTTGGGGAAATGATTTATCTATTTTGCATACATAATTTTAGGAGCCCCCTCCCTGTCCCCAACAGATTACACAGTGTATTCAAGATTGAGAACCTGCTGTATCATAGAAAGCAAGCCAGGCCCCTGAGAACTGGGGCCTTCACATTTCATAACACAGCACACATTCCATCTACAGCTCACAGACCTTGCTTATTTCTCAGACAGTACTTTAGTAATCGCACTTTTCCTGTCCCTGAAACACTCTCCAGCATCTAATTTCCTGAGATTTCTGTTCTGACAGAAACGGGGACCGGTAGAGGGGAAGGAAAAAGAAAGAGAGAGATACTGGAGCAGGAGCTGCCCTGATTGGTCCAGTTGATCTTCTACTTCTATGGTAGTACACATTATAGTACACAAACAAACAGGTCACCTCTTTCAATCGCTCATTAATAATCACTGAATACATTGTTTCCACTAAATCACATCCATATGGAAAATATCAAAAACCAACTGAGGTCAGACTCATCAGTCCTTGAGGAAGGGTTTATATGATTCCATGGAGGTTGTCCCACACTTTTCTTTCTGCATAGCTGTTCTGTCATAGTGACCCAACTGCATCATCCTTCCACCAACACTTAAAAAGCATGTGTGTGTCTTTCTGGATATCTAGATCACTTAATCTACTCACAACTAATTGTCTGGCCATGCATCTCCTTGTGCATTACCTTAGAGAACGTGCTCCCCTTCCACACTTGTCATTCCAACACTTAACTCAGAAGCTCCCGTGACTGCCATCTGTGACATGCCCCTGGCCACTGTAACTCTTAAGTTTTTTTAAGGCTAGGGAAGAAACCACTCCAGAGTGCTTATTTTTATTTGTGTGTGTAAAAGTGTATGTGCTTTTGTATATTTGTGCGCAGACACCAGTGGCGAAGTCAGGTATATTCCTCTATTGCTCTATATATTGTTGCTGTTGATGCCAATGCCATCATTATTACGTTGGAGATGGTCCTTTCACTGAGTCTAGAACCAGCAATATCTGGGGGCCCAACATTTCGCCTCAGCTTCCTCTCCACCCACCTCCCCAGGCTGGAGTTACAGGCATTTGATACCATCCTTTGCTTTTTCAATGGATGCTGCTGGCAGCCTGAATTCCAGTCCTCTTGTTTGCGCTGTATCAGCAGCCTCCACTAAAGGGTTTCTTGGAAAAGTGTTTGCAATTGTGAGAATACACTAACAAGAGCCAGTGACACTACAATGTACAAGAAATCTCCACAGAGACAGGTTCAAATCAGCAAATTACTGGGCAAGATTTTTGTTGTTGGCATTGTTACTTAATTATAAAAGAGCAAGAAAATATATGGTTCCTCTAAAGTATTTAAACAGACTCAAAAATACTATTGGAACAAAAGAACAGCTTTCTAACAGAATCATGAAAAGTAAAAAAAATTATAGGGCATCAATGTATCCTTTGAGAACATTCTATACATTTATCATCTTACATTTCACAAAGCTTAGAATTAGCAACAGCTAAATTTCATTATACTTCAATAGGCTTCACATCATTTCATTTTGAAAGCCAGCACCAACACAGTACCGTTTTACACAAATTCAAATGTGTGATCAGAAACAAGATTTACGGTAAAGTTGTGTTGAATTTATGGAAAAACTTTTACTTTATTCTTATATTTCATCAGTTATCCTTTATTTAGTGATAGAACATCAGCAAATCTCATGAGTTAAGAAGTCAATTTGAATTAAGATATTTTTATCCATGGTCCTCACATGCCGCAGTGCTGAATAAGGGAGGAAGCATATTTGGAGGCGATAGTTCTTAACAGTCTCCATCTGGCATGATTTTGTGATTTTAGCAAAATAAAAAAAAATGTGCATGAATGTATAAATCTTATAGAGGAATAAAAAGAGATAATGTGATAAAAAAAAAAAAAAGAACGCTACTTAGGAAACATTTTTATGTGTTCTACTCAAAGTCAGAAATTTTAACTCTGGCTTCATTTGCTCCTAATTTTAATTTTAAAAAATTATGTGCAAGAATTCCTAGTGGACCCCCAAAGAGTCTTTCTTCTCATGTGTGGGTGCAACAGGCTACACCTGAACTTTTCAACAATGACGCAGAGTATTTCTTTTACAAAATACCCTGCTTTAGGGGGTGGGGGACACAGAGAAAGAGAATATGTAAGTAACAGACCAGAAAAGGGCAGCACTGTAAATTATCTAGAGGTACAGACTGCTAACGTGACCTGCACAGTGAAGACTGTAACGTTAACCTTGTTTCTTGCTTGCCCACAACATCATTTTCCTCAGAAGGGTTCTCAACAGGTCCCAACAGAGAACACTGGCCAATTTAAGAAGGTTTCCTGTACCTGTGCAATCAACTTCTCTTTATTTACTTAACTATATACACTTATTATACAAATAATACAATGGTTAAAATAGTACTTTCATTTTAATTGTTGCACAGAAGCTTAACTGGATTGATTATATGGATTCATCCGTGAGTTTAAAGAAACATACAAGAGAACATAACATGCACATGACAGCTTATAGAGGCTTAGAGCAGAACAGAACCATCCCTAATCCTGTCCTTCAGATGCCTTCCTATGGATACCTGTTGCCTCTTTCCTACATCAGCAAAACAAAAGCAAAACAAAATGAACACAACATTTGCCAATGGTGACATAATAATAGTCTTAAAACACCACATGCAATAAGCCCTTCCTAAGGAGCCCAAGAGAAAAACAGAACACATAAACACAAAGCAAAATAAACACTATGGCAAATAAAAGCAGGAGTTTAATTCTGTCACTTCCTCTGAGAAAATGCTTAAGAATGGCAACAATTCTCCCTGCCAGCTCACCAATATCCCATCATTTCCCAAAATGGAAAATCTTAAAGCCCTCTATCACTATCTAGATTAACACTGGATTTCTCTTGCCTGCTTTACATTCCAATGCAAACAAACAAACAATCACAGACACAGAAAACAAAACCTTCCCTCCTGCTTTAGAAATAAAGGACAATGATTTCCACTGGGGGGTGGGGGTGGGGGTGGGGGGGAGGTGGGGGGGGTGGTCAATGCTGAGGCAGTAGGTGGTCACTCAGCAGCTAGATGGCCCTGGGTACTGAGAGAGAGAGAGAGAGAGAGAGAGAGAGAGAGAGAGAGAGAGAGAGAGAGAGAGAGAGAGAAAGACAGAAGTGCCATCCAAGTGGGACGTCAATATATGAGGTTGAGAGGAAACACCAAGGGTTTCAACCGGTGGAAAATGACTAAAAATTAGTTATCTTTATGTGCTTTATAAGTTTCCATGTGATAATGCTTTTCAAAAATATTTAGAAATTTTCTCTCACTCTCTAATTTATTTTCCCTAAAACTAGACTGGAGAGACAACTTGAACTATTTCATTTCAATTAAAAACATTAATAACCCATCCAAATAAACATATACTATACTATAATATTATAAATTATGCTTAAAGGTTTAAGGGGGTATACAACAGGTAAAAAGAGATCTCATCTACATACATCACTTTGCAAACTGCTAAATTTTCAAATTATTCTCAGAATAGTTATAGTTCAGGCCAGCACTCAGAGAACGCTTCGTAAAACCATGAACTATAATCCCATACATAGAGTTTACTTCGTTTTTTAAAGGTGACTGTAAGTAATACATTAGCAATTTATAAATAAGGCTATTTTCCTGGGGACATTAAGTTTGACTATCTACTGGGCATGCATTTGGAGACAGACCCAGTACCACATGCACACTAACACAATATTGTTAATGCTCAAATTAAATTCCAAAGTAAGTGTCCCAATAGGCTGAGGCAGGAGGACTTTCAAAACTTTTAAGGCCAGTCTGGGCGACACAGTAATTTCCAGGCTGGCATAGGCCACAGTATGGGATGGATTTTGTCTCAACAAATCAACAACAAAAATTTCTACAGTCTATCATACATAAACATACACCATGAAAACTCTTGGAAATGCCTATTTGACAACTATCTTCAAAGATAGCCTGTACCATTTCATTCCTAGCCTTGCTATGATGAAAAAGCGAAAAACTGCTGCTTTTAAATGGACTCATCTGCATTAAAGACTTAAATCTTTACTGGAGAATAAAGAAATAGTGCAAACTGTGACATATCAAAAGCAAAAAAAAAAATTAACTAAGTACAAATGTTGTAACACAAAACAATCTTCACTCTAAAAGAAGCTATAAAGATTTCAAGTTCATCCAACATATATGTATTGTCTAACTCAAAGTCCTATAAACAGACTTATTTAGCATAATGTTTTATTTTAGAGCAGTAAATAAAAACATTCTCAAGTTGAATGTTAAGTATCATGGAAAAACAGCAAATGCTGCGGAAACAAAGCTTCTCCCATAAACAACATGGAAGAAGTTGTCAAATCTATATTCATTTTGCTGCCTTAATTTGAGGTTTCATTAAGATCTTAATGGAAAAAACATGCACCCTGGTAATGTAACGCATTTAAAAGAAGGACCTTTCAGTCTAGTGTAAGTGACTAAAAACGGGTTTCTTGTGGGCTAACGATGGCATCAAACAGACCACAAAGCAGTCTTCTGGAAGACAGGCAGTGATTTAGAAGTCGACTATATTTCATAGATCCCTTTCTTTAATCTGGCTCTTTTAATCTTGTTTCAACCTCAAATCATTTCTGGTTGACAAGTGCTTTTGCTTAAATGTGAGGAACACATAAGCTGTTGGGGAAGGGACTTTGCTATTTAACAAACAACATTTGCTAGTTCATCTTTAGCTGTATGTCAAAACTTCAATCTTTATTAACATGCTAAAACTCTCTGCTTTGTACTTAGAATAAGGAATTTATCCTCAGATGGAATTTAATTCCACATTTAGTACACAAAGACATTTAATCATATTTTGGATGTGGCATTTAAAATGCCCTAGTCACCCTAAGCCAGCAAAATCCATGTATCGTACTAGTTTTCAAGAAGAAATTTGATTTACAAAAAGAAAGATCAACTTTCCTAGGATTTGCCTCTATATATTGATAGGACAGTATTGTCAGCTCTGTCCCAAACTGTATAATAAAGATGAATATTAAGAGATTCATTTTCTATCACCAGGCCCTATATGATCATGAAAATGTTCCACGAAACAACAGCCAACTATAAAAGACACAATCTTATTACATGTCCTGAGCTGGACGTAAGCACACTGTCCTGCTGCCCTAGCCTCCCAGGGGCTGCAATGCCATGCATGTACTAAACAAGTCTTAGCAGAAAGACGTGAAGAACTTTAATTTAACGAAATTCATAACTAGCTTACATTTCTCAAATCTTCCTATTGTCCCATGTGTTCATGGGACATGCCTGAAATCCAAGCACTGAGGGAGCTGGGGCACCCTCAGTAGGAGATAAGTCTGGTCTATATTATAGGGGTCTACACTACCAGGGCTGTATAATGAGAGACTGTCCCGAGGCAAAGCACATCATCTAATTTTAGGAGGTGTCTTTTCAGACAGGGTATCCTCAGCCGTTGCCTCTTAATGAGTGGCTACTATGTACCTGTCATCATGTACTGCAATATGTTTATACATTATAGGCTCAATTAACCCTCACAATGCTGACTTCATTAAGAAAAAAAACAAACAGAGGCTCTAGGGTGTCTGAGATCACAGTGCCAGCAAACATAGGAGTTACGATATAAGAGCAAAGCAGCTTTATTCTAGATCCCCAATTCATAATTACTAAACTATTCTATGTCAGATCCTTAACACATTCTAACTGGTACCTTCAAATGAAAATATGAAATAAACTCTTTTTTCCTGTGGCTATCATGCTTTACGCTGTCTAATATCATGGGAGTTTTTTTTCACCTGAAATATCATTCTTCTAGGGTTTTTTTGTTTTTTTGTTTGTTTGCAACTCCTTAAATACCTAATCTATTCAAGACAAAGTTCAACACAGTCCTTTTGGGACCAAATAAAACACACAACTTTGTCCAAGATATATTTGTAGTTAAGAATCAACCTCCACCCTCTAGTATAGTGAGTAAGAAACTCCATATTCAGAGCAATCTACTATATTCACCGTCAGGGTGAGAGAAATCTTCTGCCTTCTTTAAAAGAAAAGTCAAACAAGTAAAAGGAAAACAAATCTAGTTTTGTTTTTTGTTGTTTTCTTTTGTTTTTAGAAAAAGGTATTTATTTTGAAGCCACCAGGAAAACCAAAGGAACTGCTTTTTAAAGATTTAAATATCAACATTCATGTCTACTTGTCCAGTAACTGGTGCATCTATCTGAGATCAGGCCATGCAACTGAAAACAAACCATGAAACAGTTACTTTTTGAGAGGACAGCAAATGGATCAGGCATGCGGGACTGAATGGGAACTCACCATGGAGCTTTTATGGAAAAACACCCCGCTCCAAAGAGATAAGGCCTTGGTGGGAAAGGGGGGAAAATGGACAAAAATTAGAGGAAAACTCATTCAACGTTAGTAAATACATGTGTATATATATGTAAATAACTCAAAATTAATACTCAAGAGCAGTTCGGCCATGTGTGCTGAGATAGAAGCAATAAGCATATAAGGGATAGAAACAAAGCCTTAGTTTTAATAGAGATGTAGGTTTGATTTTCTCCCCCTTTTCTGGGGCACCCTTGTAGTACTTCTGATTTAAAATAAAACTCACTGCTGAAGCCCTTAAACATAAAGCACAAATTAAATGGAAAAGAACATTCACTATGTGTGACACAAAATAGTCAGTATTGGCTAAAGATGACCGGGCTCTAACAGAACAGAGCTGGTGATCCGCAGTTGCATTCTCTCAGCCATATAGTTTCAAGCTGCTTATTTGCGGTAAGCTGACTACATGCTGTCCTGTGGGTCACTGGCAAAAGCAATGGAATGATTTCTAATTCTGGTCACATTTCAGAAAATTAGCACAAGAGCACAGATATTCTCTTCATTTGCCTGCAAGTGGCAGAGGTGGACGACACACAACTGTAGCTACGACTGCACATATGAAGTACCACAGGGAACACACATGAGAATGCAATGATACACGTATTTCTGCTTCAAATTCAGTTCCCAGTTTTTAAGGCAAGCTATGCACAAATAGACTTGGTAATGTGATTGTATTCAGAACACTTTAATATGGCATCTGACATTTGGAAGACGTAAAAAATTGAAGGGGACACATTAGTAAGTCATGGCTATATCCTTTTTCAAAATTGGAGACTCAAACATTAAGAAGAGAGATAATCCTGCTAATTAGCATTAATTTCCAAACAAACAGAGCATTCCAGAACAAATTAAAGGTTGAGCAAAATGTCCTCACTCTGGGGTTCAGAATGCAGTAAAAACAAAAACAGACTGAGAGACCCAGGCAGTAATTGCAGAAAAAAAAAAAAAAAGAGACAACCAATAAGGGGAGGGCAGAGGCTGACCAGCACACTCGAAAGCTTTAAAAGTTTAGTTACCAGCATGGAGAGTACCAACAGTGACCTTCCATCATTTTCCTGTGACCCACAGAACATTAACATTAAGTCACACAAAAAAGTGCATAAAATCAAGATTGAAAGGCCAAGTGAATGAATGTAGTTTTTGCTTTTGAGACATTTTACTACTTTCTGAACATTTCATAACCATAATGCCGAGGGTTTGCAACAGTGCATAGTAAACCTATTTTTTAACATTATAGACTAGAAGACTAGGGAGTCTAAGTTGTGTAACTTCCAAAGGTTACTGAGTTAGATCAATGTACCCCAAACACATACTCCATTATGTGACACTGAGGAAAAAAATTCTGGTCAGATTTCCTTGACTTCAAGATTTGCTAATTATATCAGGACTCTAGGTCCAACAGCTCACTCTGTCTAATGTCTCCACATCATAGGGACCCTGTTCAACAGCAAGAGAAAAAAAAAGGGTAAAAGACATTCATTTCTAAATGTCAGAAATGAACTGAATTTTATTGAAAGACAGTACTCACCTTTCACTTCAATTATTATAAGCAGAACAGTCCAAACATCCCAAGCCTCTGAATGATTCTGTTAGAAATGCTGGCATCTACAATCGTCCCATGGTGTCCTGTGTTTACACTACAGGCCTAAGGACAACCCTCTAACTGCACTCAAGTTTCAACATAGAAGACAATCAGGGACACTAAATACATGAATATACAGAGATACACAGATATGTACACAGTAAGAATTTGAAAGTTTGTACTGAAATTGTCCAGTCAGTCCTTCACTGAGTTTAAAAGGGGAGGGGCACAAAATCTATCTCTAGATTGAAATGCTGACGACACTCAAAACTGAACTAAAGACAGACCCTGACATTCCCAATGACAGAAAAAGAAAATGCCCTCTACTAGGGTTTAAGTTTCCTGGCTTATAAAACAGAAACATTTCACTCCAACAACAAAAAAAAGGAAACTAACCCCCTTGTTTTTTTTTCCCAGGAAGTTACAGTATGTTACTAATGTCATCTAGTCATACACGTGCCCCTCCATTCCACAGACACCACATGAGGAAGCCTTTATTCAGCAGCGGAACAGTCATCACGAAAGCCAGAATGGCCTAGCTGCTCTAGGTAACATCCAGAAATGATGGACTGGCCAGCAGCTCCATAGACAGGGGGGTGCTGGAGGAACAGGCTGAGAACTTAATTTGGTATATAGACTTGGCATGCAGCCCACCCACATTGCCCACTTCTGGCCTGGTCTGGCAGCCTGAACTTCTGCCACATACATGTGAAACATCTACAGACTCCAATGAGTCGTGACTCACATCACTACTGACTGAGGATAGTGTCAGCTGTTGTTTTGAAATGCTCCTGCTTAATCTTCCTTCAGTAGTGAAGAATGAAAATATGAAGTCACAAAGTCCAGGACCATGATCCAGCTGTCTTCACCTATGACTGTCCTCACACAGCCACTGAAAGCCCACAGCTGTAGTTTCCTACTGAAGTGGGGTGAAGGTAGGGTGAACAGAAAGAGAGTGTATGAGTGTGAATGTTGGATAAATTAAAGACTGGCTTAAGTAGCCAACTAGAGATTACTAGAGATGGGTATAAAGAATTTGCACATCACTATCAGTTTTAGCAGGGTTAATAAACCCCATAAAACTTGTCCTGTGTTATAACTATGTCCCTATAGGTCTGAATTCTAATTGAAAAACATAAAGAAAAATTATCTACTCAATGAACTAAAAATCTAGTAATGTAGATGAGCAGAGGGGATAGCACTGGAGAGGCAGAAGCAGGTGGATCTGTGAGTTCAAGACCAGCCTTGTCTACAGAGCAAGTTCCAGAAAAGCCAGAATTACACTGAAAAACCTTGTCTGGGAAAACTAAAAGTGTCTGACATTCACACAGGCACATATCTACACAAAATTAAAAGAAACCTCTTAAGTTGCAGCAATGTGGTTGAATCTGGAGAACAATAGCTAAGTGAAATAAACCATAGACATCAAATTCTAGATGTTTATTAGAGAATTCCTTGATTCCTTATGAGTTAATATAAAATACTTGGCCATTAATTCTCAAAGAATCTCACAAAACAGTAATGAATGGTGCTTTAAACAGGTGGTTCAGTGGTTAGAGCACTTACTATACTTCCTTGAGGACCTAGGTTCAGTCCTAGCTCTCAGAGTGGGTGAGAGCTGCCTGTAACTCCAGTTCCAGGACACTTGATTTGAACATACTTAAACCTGGTAACCTGATTCTAGTGGTAAAAGGTTATTCCATAAGCATACTCCATCAATCCTTTTCTTCAGCTGATCAAGTACTGTGGTCAACCAAAACTCAGGGTTCAGAATGAGCCCATAGAGATAAGAAAGGTAAGAAGAGAAAAAGCTACTGCATATTATATCTATTAATTCTAAAGGCTCTACTGCCACTGATTCTTTTAAGCAAATCAAATGAACTCCCATTTCCTTACCCATTCCTGCAAATTAGCTCTCACATCAATTCCAACATTTAATTTGTTCATTAATTGAAATTTAACTGCACCCTACAAGACAGGTCTACGGCATTGGTGGTTTTGGATCTGCTGAGTCCTAGGACAAACTGAAGCTGAAACTGACAGCTGACTAATTTGAGACATATTTGGCATGCCATTTTAAATTACAAACTCAAGATGGAAAAGATTTTCATTAGAAAAACTTAGATAATGTTGAAGCTCTCCCATCTGCGGCAGAAGAGAGACTAGCGTAGCATAAATAATGTCTAACTTCTGGTGACTGCCCTGCCCACTGACTTCAATGTGGCATTTAGTAGACTTCTTTCAAATAAAAATCCACAGATTTACAGCAAAATGCAATAAACTATGGTATGATTTAAGGACTCTACTTATTTGGCGCAAGAACTAGAAATTCAAACTATGGTAAATTTATTACACATGTAGACAAAATCGCACATGCTGAAATGAAAATGCACTCTTGATTATGTTTTATCTGGAACCAAATCCTCAGAGCTCTACTATACAAACTAATGGTTGCAAAAGACAGAGACAGAAGGTGGTGAATTATCCTGAGCAATGGTAAGGGTAAGATTTCCCCAAATCTTTCCTTCTTACTTCCCTGAACTTTCCCTATAAAGTTTGAGGCTCAGATGAAAGTCTAAATATGCACAGGTGTACAGGGTTGGACAGTGTTAAAATAAGGAAGGGACTTTTACATTTACTACATAAAAATATCATTTTCTCTGGAGCAAGAACTGATGGCTGCTAACATTCAAATAAATGCTATTACACGCTTCAGTGTCTGTGAGGAACACACACCTGTTCACTCAGTGTTGCTCAGAGGGCTCTACAGTGAGTCAGGAGAATGTGAGGCAATGAGATCAAAGAACTGTGGGAATGCACACATCCACATGTGAATTCTTTCCTTATGTGGAAATGGACAAAGGACATTGATAATGAGTACAAGTGTCCACACGAGAAGCAAGGGCTATATAGTCCTCATTCTGTTTTTAAAAGATAGGGCCAGTTACAAAATACTCGCAAGAAATGAACACATGAGAAGGTAGAGAAAAGAAGAGACTAGAACACCATGAAAGAATGGCATGTTTCTGTTCACTTCCAATGGTTTCCAACCAGCTAAGAGCAAGGGAACAGCTTCATTCTCAATTTTTATATCCTTGGTTCCCATGAAACTGGTTCAACCTTATTCTAGCACAAACTGCTCTCTTTTTGTGTCCACAAAATTATTCATCTTGGACTTAAAGCTCATAAAATACAATGCCAAATTAGTTATTATTTAAGATTTAAAATTATTCTCTTTTGATTCAATTGAACCAAATGATAGTGAAATGCTGCTAATAAATTCTACCACAAAAACCTAATCTCCACAAGACAGAATAATCCATAGTTGCTTTCCTTTTACAGAGGAACCTTTCTTCCCTCCTTCCTTTCACCCTTCCTTACTTCCTTGTGGTGCTGAGAACTGAACCCACAGCCTCATACATGCAGAGCAAGTGTTCTTCCACTGACTAAACACCCTCTCTTCTTTATTTCTATTAGAACATGATGATGTGATAAGAGGGCTTTCCAACCCTCCTGTACTAGACCAACAGAAAACGGACTCTTTACATGGGGATCACTGGGGCCAAATAATCCTGAGCACTTCCTTTGCCCCATCCAAACTCAGCATGCATGCAAGCGGAGCAGCAGCTGCTCCATCAGAGGCTGTGGTTCCTCCAAGGGGCGCTTGAAGGTACTCAACAGGAAGGTGTAAACACAGCTGTCTTCTGCCATTTGTGGTTGGACTGGCCTCATGTGTGCAGAGGACTGAGACAGATGGTCCCAACACTGCACAGGCTTCCAGGGACATATATTTGTAAAAATAAAAGGACAGATGTTAAGCATGGTGAAGACACATTTTGTGCCCTGAAGAGTTAAGCTGAGGTTTGTGTCTCAAACAAGATGCCTGAACTCTTGAATCCTAAGCCATCTTCATGCTCCTGGGACAGAATTCTAACACTTTGTGGGTCTTCCATGGCTTTACACAGAATACCAAAAACTTGAGACAAATGGCAGCTGCTCCACCTAACAACTAGATATATTGCCAGGCATATCTAAATAACCCCAGTATTTACATGTTTGAAATGAGTAGTTCTGTGTCCTCTTTAAAAGCACTAGGAAAGAAAGGAGTGGGTAAGATAGCACTTTAGGAATGAGGGTAATTCCTAAAATGCTGCGTTAGCCACTCCTTTCCTATTACACTGGCTACCTTCATGAGAAAATAATTTTGCAGTAAGTAAAATAAAACTGAGTAGAAATAATTAAGGTTAAATAGCTAGCTGCAGTGCTGGGGATTGGTCATAGTTTTGAAAATGCTTTAATAAATGTGTGACAACATTAATGACATAAAACCTAAAGAATGAAACTGTATCTGGTGACACACTGAGAAAACATATTCCCAGGCTTTTCTACTCTTTGGTGGAGCTAGGATTAAACTGCGGTCCTCCCACATGATGGACCAGACATCCATGATGTCTTCGTAACTGATCAACCCTTTGGAAACAGGCCTTAACCAAACTGTCTAAGCCAGTTTTCAACTTGAGATCTTCCTTCCAGGATTAAGATGACCACCAAGCCTAGGCAGGAAATATAATGTTCTTACAAACCAAATATTATTCCCAACAAGGCAAAACACAAATTTTAATGAATTAAAGTTTGAAAACGAAAATTTAAAATATCATTCAGAACACTATAAACAAATGCTTGGTTGGCTGGATCGCAGTGTAAGTGTATACAGAGCTCAAGGCCAGCCTGGTATAATTAACAAGAAACATCAAAATAAATAAAGTAATAAAAAGAAAAAGAAACAGGATCTTAAGTGAACTAACTTGCAATCCAGAAATGGTCAGATCTAAACTGAAATCAAAATTAAAATCAAGGTTTTATCATGTGTCACTATCAGAAAATTAAAAGACAACCTGCATTACCCCAGAGCTCTATCATAAAAGTAGAGGACTCATTACAGACAACAAATTATTGTACTTATTATAAATAATGAATAAAATTCTCCTTTGCTGACTCTAGTGTGGCCCTGCAGGAGAAGCTTCCTACAGCTGTAGGGTGGAAGGCAAGGGAGGAATGAGCCATTGATCTGAATTTAATTCTGAAAACATTAGAAAGTATTATGTGTTGATGCAGGAAAGAATGTCAATGATTTAGCATTTCTAATGCTTGGGACACTTGGGTATAGAAAAATTCTTGTCAACACACTTTACTATTTTGCTGAAATTGAAACTATGTCAAAATTATTTGAAACAAGGGCTCATTTTGCGACAAATATAAATTATTTTGTCACAATGACCAAAGACAGAACATTCTTTTTTTTAAAAAAAAATTTATTTCATGTGAATTGGTGTTTTTCCTGCATGTATAACTGTGTAAAGGTGTCAGATCTTGGAATTACAGACAGTTGCTAGCTGCCATGTGGATGCTAGAAATCAAACTCAGGACCTCCGGAAAAACAGTCAGTGCTCTTAACTGCTGAGCCATCTCTCCAGCCACATTCTTAAAAAAATTTAAAACCACAAAACAAACAGGGCTGGAGCGATAGCTCAGAGGTTAAGGTTGGTTTTCCAGAGATCCTGAGTTCAATTCCCAGTAACCATATGGTGGCTCACAACTATCTATAATGAGATCTAGTGACCTCTTCAGGTATGCAAATATACATGCAGACAAAACACTATCTACCCAATACAGAAATAAATCTTTTTAAAAAGCATAAGACGTATAAAAGGAACTGAAGATTGATGAAGTGCTGAGCGTGTTGGAAAAATGCAAGCATCATATACTGTGGTGGTCTGAATTAGACTCCCTTCCTTCTCTCCCGTGTGCATGCTTGCTCCCCAGTGAGTGAACTTGTTGGAATGTGTGTGTCTCTAGAGCCCAGGCCACGCTCTGCATTTGTCTTTTTACTTACAGATAAAAGTATAAGGCTCTTAGCTACTTCTCCAGGAAGATTCAAGCCAGTTTGTCCCCGCCCTACTGGCCCGAACTAAACTGTAAGCCCTCAATTAAATGCCTTAGTCTAGTGTCACTTCACAACAATGGAACAGTGACTTTGGGATTTACTGATGTTAGTTTCAAAACACATATAATTTCTCTACTTCATAATGCATTCATCAAAAAGTATTAAATCTTAAGTAAGAGAAGCAAAGGGACATGGCTATAGGTGGCTGGCAGAGTGCTTTGCTTGCCTGCATGAAGCCCTGTGTCTAGTCTAGCACTGCAGTAGTAACAATAAAAATAATCACCACAACTGTTTACTTTCCTTTGTTTTTTTTTAAGGCATGTTCTCTCTACTAGCCCAGGCTGTCCTGGAACTCACAGGGATCCTCTGCTTCTCAGTACTAGAGTTAAAGGTGTGTGCCACCACATCAAGCTCTTTAATTTTTTTTTATTTCATTTCATGTGTGTGGGTGTATGTCTGGATTCCATGCAAGGGAAGTGCCCACTAAGCTCTGACAAGGTTGTTGGGTACTCCAGGATAGGGTTACTAGTGCTATACAAAGCTGCAAATGTGGATGCTCAGAATTGAACATATGTCTTCTGGAAAAGCAGCCAGTTGGTGCTCCTATCTACAGAGCCATCTCTCCAGGCACACAAATTTTTAAAAAGACAAGGAAATGGAAAATGTATCAACGTTCATAGAAGATCTCCAGATGCTAACATTTTATAGACCTGTCACTGCATTGGCAGAGGGGAGGACAGCACAAGAATGTCATTAGGAAATTTTCAAATATAGAGAAAAGGAAATATGCATCCCAACTAGATGGATAAGTGCATATAATTACACTTTTACAGTCTATCCTGTGTATTTAACATGTCTACACCAATCTCAAAGCTGATTTAAGCCTATGAGAGAAGGAGAGCTAAGTCTCTGGACTGGAAGAATGCACCCGACACTAAAATCAAGAAATAGGCAGTTCAGAAACATATACACTCAAATGTGTTCTCACGGCCCTGGGAAATGTGTGCCATCTTCTCATACAGTCCCCTCACTCTGAATGTACAATTAAATCACAGGGACATTTTTTAAAGATGCTTCCACTTAGATCCAGGAAAGACAAAAATTTTAAGTACTTTATAGAATTATACAGTGCTGGAGTTAATGACATACAATTACATTAAGGCAAACTTCAACAAGTCAAGGAAAAAAAAAAAACCTTAAAATTTTGGTTAAAACTAAGAACCACGGGGGCTGGAGAGATGGCTCAGCGGTTAAGAGCACCGTCTGCTCTTCCAGAGGACCCGGGTTCGATTCCCAGCACCCACATGGCAGCTAACAACTGTCTGTAGTTCCAGTTCCAGGCAAACACCCAGGCAAATAAATAAATAAATAAAGTTTTTTAAAAAAAAAAAAAAAAAAAAAAAAAAAAAAAAAAAAAAAAAAAATTTTTAAAAAAAAAAAAAAAAAAAAAAAAAAAACTAAGAACCACTTTTAACTCAGAAAATACACTGGTACAAGTTGGGGGGGTGGAAATCAACTAGTAACAAATCAAAGACACATACTCTTCAAAATTCATGGCACTTTTGGTCAACGTGCCTTTAACTAAAAAAGAAAGTAAACACACCACTTAAAATTGTACTTGTACTGAATACAGAGATGATGATATACAGGTCAATGATACAATAAACTGTGATTTGAGAAGTAGGTTTTCTGCCCCCCCCCAAAACACTCCAAACTCAGCCTGCTCCTGTCAGTAGGTCTCGATTATACATGAGTACCAAGTGACCTAGGTTGATGGTTAATTTCTATGTGACAGCTGAAATCAGCAGAAGCATGTGGGAACTTTGAGTATTTTTTTCTAAGAAAAGTGACCAAGCACTTTTGTATTATTAGCATAGTATCATCACAGTGGCCAGATAATTTAATCTATTTTTTTTTTCTTATGGGGGAGACCCTCAGGACTATTTGAGGCCAAGACAGGGCTTTGTGCAGATTATTTTTTTTTTTTTTTTTTTTAAAAAACTTCTTTATTTACTTAGTTATTTATCTTGGTGTCTTGCCTGGAACTGGAACTACAAACAGTTGTTAGCTGCCATGTGGGTGCTGGGAATTGAACCCGGGTCCTCTGGAAGAGCAGACGGTGCTCTTAACCACTGAGCCACTTCTCCAGCCCCTGTGCAGATTATTTTAATACAAAATTTTAATGCGTAGTTTGTCCCAATTCTAATATAATTATATACTAGTATTGTACATTAAGGGAAATAAATAATTTGGCTATAGAAATGACTACAGAAGTACAAATTTAGTCCAAAATGGATGGTCAAATCATCATATAATTGAATACCTAATAATATCAGACATAGTAGCTCATTTATAGGCACAAAATCCATTAGTTTATACTACAGATAGAGAACTCTTTAAACATCTAAAATGAACACCAAAAAGAATTCAAGAATGTTATGAAGTCTCTAAAAATACTAGAAGCCAATTTTGTTAAAAAGCCTAGTCTTAGAGCACTGGTTTCCAGCTATGTTTCATTCTCCAGACAGTAACAATAGATTAGTAATGTAAACATAGTGTTGTAATACATCCATACAAGTAAGTGGGTGGATTTCTTAAACTTATTAAAATACAATGTCATTAGAAAACTTTTGTTAATATTTGCATCTGTCAAAATGTGGGCATTGTGTTTAAATCAAACTAAACAGTCAGACAATGCCACAAAGCAGAAAGTGTGAGTGAATGTAGAAGTCTGGTTTTCATTAGCCAATACTAGTTTTCACAACTTGTCACTGCTTTGTTTCTTACTATGGATGTGTGTACACAACTGTGTGTGAGCATGCTTGTGTGTGTTCTGAACTTTGTACTAACTCAGCTGCTATTGAGTCTCAAGTACACTGGAAATGCATGACATAATCAAAAACACACACCATTCCACCCTCTAAAGCAGCTGTGGAAACTGCATCAAGCTTGAGGCCTTACCCTGTTCGTTTGGTGATGGTCCCCAATGTCATTGGCTGTTTGATTTGTGCAAGAGGCGTCACTACCATCAGGCTGGGGAGGGGAGAAAGACGGGGGTTGCCAGGATTGTTGTTGGTGAAGTTATTGTAAGAGTCTTGGCTGTTCAGCTTTCCTACAAGAGAAAAAAGCAAACCAAAGGATCACTGATGGAAAATCCCTCCCTCTGAAAAAATTTTCATTTAAGAAAAATCAAGGGCTGGTGAAAGGACTCAGTGGGGAAAGGAACTTTCTCCAGCACCTAAAAACCTGACTGGTCTATTTTCATTTTGTGTGTGTGGGCATGTGTACACACACATGGATGGATGGATGTTAATGTCAATGATGGGCATCTTCCTCAATAGCTCTTCACTTTAGTCTGAGACAGGGTCTTAGATTGAACCCCACTTGCTGAGTCAGATAAGACGGGCCAGTGAGCTCTAGGGATCTTTTCAGCTCCTAACAATGGGGATTATCCATTTGTGCTGCTGTAGGTGGCTTTTTTAAATAAATAAGTACAAGTTCTAGAGATACAAACTCAAGTTTTCGCACTTGCGTATCAGTATCAGCAATTTATTGGATCTCAAAGCCCCCAGAATTGTTCTGTTTCTAAAGTAGTGCAGTTTCTACTCATCCTTAGCCAGTGTTCTGACAAATAAATAGATAGATGGATGGATAGACAGACAGACAGACATATAAGTAATCACTGATGGTTACTGAGTCAAATCTTTTGAGAAACTTTCCCTACCTAGAGGATCCATATCTACAGATTCAATGAATTATAAAACAAAAAATGTTCTTGGGGAAAGAACTGCAGAAAGTTCCAAACCTTCAAATTTGAATTTACAATAGAATGAGCACCACTGTGAAGACATGTCCATGCATAGTATACAAACATACTCTGTTAGGCTCTCATATCTTTAAAATTATTCTCTAAAATTGTTGGGCATGACCTTGTTTGTGTATTGTGCAGTTAGACCAAGAAGCCTATGATAACTGTATCAATCCTCAAGCATGCTATGTAGCTCTGAAAGATAAGAATGGCATCTTCTAAATCCTATCAGGAAGATGGTGACTTCTAAAGCAGGTCACATCCTCAAGAACACAAATCTATCTGTTTATATCACTGCCTGAAATTAACAAGTAAGGCTAAGATAGGGTAGATAAGCAACTCAGGCACACCAAAATCCCCATACTAACAAATTCCAATTTTATTAAAGCCAGTAGAAGCTATTCACACCTACAGCATGCTGGGATACAACAGGCAACAGTTACAATACACACAAAATGTTAGCTTGGACAATTCATCAGACAATATTACACATACAAAACAGAGAACCTCATGGGGAAAAAATGAATGGAATAGAAGAAAAAAACCTTTTAATTCTTGAGTCATTCAGACTAATTTATATTCTCAAGGTCAATACTGACAATGGTTGATAATTCAGTATCAGATGTCTATGTATTGAAATGAGGATCTAACATTAATGTGTCACACTTTTTAAAGTCCAGAATCTGTGTATGTCTGTGTATGTCAGATAGTGGGCACGGATCTGATGAGTGCTTCAGCCTAGGCTAACGTGCTATGGGGCTGGAATCCCTTTGTCCCACAGAGCTGACAGAAGTTAACTGTCTAGAACTGAAGATAAGTACATGTGGGAACAATTATTTGAAAACAAACCTTATGGGCGGTAACCTAGTCCGGTCAGGAGTGGGAGAGAAGGAAATGAGGCCTGAAGGACAGCATAAGGAAAGGTGTGTGCAGGGACATCACTGCAGGAGGAGGAGCCTCTAAACCCTGCTGACACCCTGCAACCAAGTTTAAAATCCTAACAACTAACCAACCTCCTTCCTTTCTCCCTTCTCTTCCTCTTTTCCCTCCTCAACTCCCCTCCCTCCTTCCTCCCAACACTGCATCCTCAACTCCCCT
>PVIH01018069.1:0-39720 GCA_004025045.1 Sigmodon hispidus | reverse complement strand
CTGGTATTCTTCTTCTTCTTCTATTCCTATTATTCTCAAATTAGGTCTTTTCATGGTGTCCCAGATTTCCTGAACATTTTGAGTTATGGCTTTTTTAGTTTTACTATTTTCTTTGACTGATATATCTATTTGAGCTACTGAGTCTTCCACTTCAGAGATTCTATCTTCCATCTCTTGAACTCTGTTGGTTATGCTTGTACCTGTAGTTCCAGCTTTTTTCTTCAGGTTTTCTATTTCCATTTTTGCCTCATTTTGCGCCTTTTTTATTGCTTCTATTTCAGCTTTTATTTCAGCTTTTATTTCAGCTTTTATTTCAGCTTTTAGTTCCTGGCATGTTTCTTTCATAGATTTGTTCATCTCTTCCAATTTTTTGTTTGTATTTTCTTCTATTTCTTTAAGACTTTTTTTATATCTTCTTTGAGAGCTTCGATGAACATCAAAAAGGAATTTTTGGTGTTGCTTCCTTCTGTTTCCTCTTCATTGCTCAGTTTAGGCCTTGTATTTGTAGGATCGCCACTCTCTTCTGGAGTTACCATGTTGTCCTTTGTAGTATTATGTAATTTTTTGCACTGACGTTTGCCCATGGCTTCAGTGGTTCACGATTAAATAGGTCCTGGTCAATTGTGGCCTTCGGGTTTCTATGCCTCCTGTCACCTTTCTGGTCAGGGTCTGATTCTGTCTTTCAGAGACCCTGCAGTTGTTGATTCACTCAGTTCAAGGTCGTGGTGGGGAGCCGTGCAAATTCCCTCAGCAGGAGCTGTGGATGTGGTCAGGGACAGAGTTTACGTGCCCCTGCTCCAGAGAGCGCTGGGATTCTGCAACCAGCACTGGGTCCCAGAAGTGGAACCAGAAGCAATGGGAGCTCAACTCTCCCTCCCAGGCTGGGATATAGGCGCTGAGGCCTCTTGCCCCCTCCTGACCTCTGGGCGGGGCCTAAATCTGCCCTTCAGAGACCCCTGTAGTTGGTTCGCTCAGTTCGAGGTCATGGCGTGGTGGGGTTTCCCTCAGCAGGAGCTGTGGATGTGGTCAGGGACAGAGTTACCTGCTCCTGCTCCTGAGAGCGATGGGAATCTGCAGCCAGCACTGGGTCCCGGAAGTGGAACCAGAAGCAATGGGAGCTCAACTCTCCCTCCCAGGCTGGGATATAGGCGCTGAGGCCTCTTGCCCCCTCCTGACCTCTGGGCGGGGTCTGAATCTGCCCTTCAGAGACCCCTGTAGTTGGTTCGCTCAGTTCGAGGTCGTGGCGTTGTGGGGTTTCCCTCAGCAGGAGCTGTGGATGTGGTCAGGGACAGAGTTTACCTGCCCCTGCTCCAGAGAGCACTGGGATTCTGCAGCCAGCACTGGGTCCCAGAAGTGGAACCAGAAGCAATGGGAGCTCAACTCTCCCTCCCAGGCGCTGAGGCCTCTTGCCCCCATGAATGTTTTTTCAATCTACCTCCTGTGATTCCTATTCATCTCCCAATTACTTTTCAAAGAATGAGAATAACCCATTTGTTTGAAAACTAAGATTACTTAAACAGTCATTGTCTGAACACTATATAGTCTAAACAATGCTCCGATACTTTGAACCATCATTTTAAAAAATAATATATAATAATGAAAAAACAAAAATAAAGAAAGAAAATGATAAGAGAATTATAATACTCAAGTTCTCACTTAAAAGTAAAAATAAAATAATATATTTTCTTACGATGGCTTTTCTTATCTATCTCAATTTTATATTTTATTTCATTATTCTCTAAATGATTTACATGGCTTATGCAGTTCAGTATGGTATTATAGGAGAAGAATTTTTTTAAGAAATGAAGGTACCTTTATGAAAAATTTCCTTTAAAAATAAGTTTCCAGTGTCAAAAACAGAAAAAAATAAGGGACTGTGGAGGTATCTAAGCAGATAAAGTTACTTGCTTCCCAAACTTGACAATCTGCTTCTCAGAGCCCAAATACAAGTAGAAAGATAAGACTGATACATCAGACCTGTTCTCTGACCTAGATATATGTGACACAGCATGTGGACAATCCTGTTATCTCTCTCTCTCTCTCTCTCTCTCTCTCTCTCTCTCTCTCTCTCTCACACACACACACACAAACACACACACACGGTGCTCTTAATAATGTTAATTTAAAATATCAAGAAGAGGAGAACAAAATCCAGTGGTATACTGACAATATGTAAATGGGGATGTAATTAATACAAAACAATCAGAACTTGTGCAGACATAGTCATATTTCTCTAATAGAGGACCAAGGTCTAACCTGTTAATATATTGTAATATTCTTTCCTTTCTTCTACTTTTGTGAAATATTACTTTAACTATGTAAAGATGTGTTACATTTGTTGACGTTGTAGAATATTACTTTACCTATGTAAAGGTACATTGTATTTGTTTAAGCCGCACTTGTTTAATTATGTGAAGTAGTGTCACATTTGTTTCACCTTGCTTGTCTAAGGCACTAATAAAGGTCTAATAAAAAGATGAATGTACAATAGTTTGGCAATACAGAGATAAGCAAGGCAGACACACAAAGAGAATAAATAGGAAGAGGAATTTAACCTATAGAAGAGAGAAAGGAGGAAATGAGAAAAAGAGGGAGACACTGGGGACCTAGCAGTCAAAAGACAGAGGCACATGTAATAGAATATACAAAATATATAAAAAGGCAAAAAGCTACAAGGCAAAATATAGATAAAAAACACTAGATAAAATAATTTATATGAGCTGATGGGACAAGCATAAGTAAGGTCAAAACAGTCATAAATATTAATAATACTCTATTAGGTTCTTAGAACAGATTGGCTACAATATAATATTCCTTCTTTGACTAGAGAAAAAAGTATATTGTTTCTGAGCTAGATCTTCCTGCAAAATTGTTTTATACCAAAGGGCAGAGTATCTTCCATTGCTGTACCTCCAAACCAAAGAAACTAACCCTAAAATTGACTCTAAGACTGACCATCACATTAACTTGAGAAGTGATCTGAACACCACTGAGACTTATGTATGTATATATGCCCAGGCAACAAGTAATACTATTGATGCTAAAAGAGCCAAAGATTTTATTCATAATAGCCACATTATATGAGAAATAAACAGTCATAGTATTTACAAGTAATGCTATACACCAAGATTCTAATTTTGAAAAGTAGTTGTCAAAACACCTAGAGAGGTCTGAATAAGAGATGGGTGCTATTGTTTGCAAGTTATTTTCAATAGCAATGCAACATGAGCAATGGGAAGCTAATTCTTGTTCTGGATCCTAACTCAGCAGGAACAATATAATGGACAACTTTGTTTTAAAGCACATAGAAGTTTGTTGTTTACTTCTCTTATGAAGTGTCCATTATAAAGGACCTTGTAAAATATAGGGAAAGCATTTCAACAAATAAGAATTATGAAGCGATGATATAATAATTATATTGTACTTTAATACTCTTATATTCAGATTTCATGCTTATTTTTAATTAGCTACTTTGTTTCCACTTATCTTGATTAAATAGGCTATTTTGACTATTTGCATTTATAACCAGAATATTTTTGATTTATTCAACATTTTGACATTAGTACGCAAAGCAATAGATATGAAAATGTGCTGTGGGCTTCTCCCTTATCCTTTCCCCATTCATCCCCCCCCCTTATTCTTTTCTTTTTTTTTCCTTTCTCATGTCAGTTATCCTCGGGCCCACCCCTCACCATCTTCCCTCAACATCTATTTTTCTCTTCCTTGGTCTTCTTTCTAGTCTGTATTAGATTTCACCCACATTTATGCCCTTTACACACATATTACAGACAGGATCCACATATTTGAAAGGCCATGCAGTTTTTGTCTTTCTGAGTTTAGATCACCACACTTAATACCATACTTTCTAGACTGTCCATTTTCCTGTGAATTTCATTTTTTCTTTACAGCTAAATAAAGTTTCACTCTGTGTTTGTACTACTTTTTCATTATACATCTATGTATCTACGGTAAACATTTGGGATCATTTACAAAACAATCATAAAAACAACAAAACAGAGCTAGTGCTAATTAACGCCACTGAATTGCTAGTGGGAGGTTGTCAAGATATCCAAAAGAACATAGTCTATTTTACCTTGCTTTACCACTAGAACCTGGTGAGTGAGCACACCATTTATCTTCTATGCTGTAATCAATTTTGAGTTCTGGGTTAACCACCAATTACAGCACAAAGCAACTTCAATGATCAGATCTAAAAACTGCACTAATCTAACAAGAGAGATACAAATTTAAGGAGAAGTTTGGCTTTATGTCCTTTAACAAAATAATAGTGTGAGTTAGACCCAGAGTCTATTAGTTCCCCAACCATCTTGTTACATCAATCCTTGATTTCAGTTTACTGTTGTGTAACTTTTGGTGACTTTTCACATTTAACAGCCCAAATGGGTATCTTTTTATAGGTGTTAGCCAGTAGGGAGAAAAATTCTTAGTCAGTTACAATCTTGATTTCTACATTTTCTGTCTTGTATTCAAGATGTTAAAAATACAAAGCAAAAAAGCACACTATCATCTGTACACAGAAAATGCCAATTTAGTTCACTTACACAGAAAACATACCACAGTTTTCATGGGCAAAACTAAAATTCAGAAAGGCACACTGACATTTTTCAAGTCCTGACAGTAAACATCTTCCAAATAGGAGTTGTAATTCTAACAATGCAATTTCTTTAAATTGATGAAAAAAGAAAGGCTTTCAAAAATACATCCAAGCTAAAACAATTAATGTTCATCAAGCCAACACTGCAGAATATAAGTAAAGAAGTCCTATGTAAAGAAATGTAGTTAGAAGTTTCTGTCCCACCAATAATCTCAAATACCCAGCAGCTGCTTCTCAAATAATTGACTCAGGGACTTAATATCATAGTAAATGCTGTTGTACCAGTAGTTCAGACATATTACTAACTAGCTCTTACACTTAAATTAACTCATACTTCTACATGTGTTTCGCCATGTGGCTTGGTACTCCTGCTTCAGTGCAGCATTCTCATGTGTCTTCCTCTGCATTTAACTGGCATCTCTTACTGCCTTTTCTCTTCTCAGAATTCTAGTCTGGTTGCCCTGACTTTACATCCTGCCTCAACTTGTCAATCAGCATTTCATTAAACCAATATTAGTGAAAAAATCTTTACAGTGTACAAGAATATTATCCCACAAAGGAGGGTAAAGAAGGTAATCCTAGTCCTGAAAACACAAGGAAGTTTATGACAAGAGTACATGTGCAAAAAGTAACCAGAGAAGCTTCTGTCATTCCCCAAACAGAAACCTAGCAAACTTTTGATGCAAATAACAATGGAAGAAATAAATAAATAATAGTATAACCAAGCATCTAATAATACCGGAATCTAAGAAAAGCAAAATCTTTCAATAAAAATAATCTGAACCATCTCTCCAATTAAAAACACAAAAGTGTTGTCTGTATTAAAAAATATGAAAGGTTTTATTATCATTAAGAAACATTTCTCATCAACAAATAAACTCACAGAATATTAGTAATATGAAGAAAATCATACTATCAATTAACACAGGCATAAACAACTGGTACAGCCACTCTGGAACCAAATAAAATAGTCATTAAATTAAAAGTAGTCATAAAAGGTAAAGAAAACAATAGTATATTGAGGTAGGAAACTACATCAATACCACAAATGTGTATGAGTTATTTTCAGAGCTCCCAACATAAAGAAATTAACCACTACAGATATAAAATATCAAAAAGATCTTCAAGCAATATTGAATAATTTTAATATCAGACTTATGCCTGTTGATACATTATCCATCAAGTTACCCACAAAGAAATTATAGCACTAAACTCTCTTCTAGTCTAGACTTGTCTGATAACATTTAATGAAAACACATAGAAACATACAATCTATTCAATAGCTCTTAGGACCTTCTCTAAAGTATATTACATTCTAATCATTAATGCAATTTTCAAATTTATATTTGCTTCAAAATATACAAAATAAATAACAATTTATTATATTTGATTAGACCAAATAGTAAATAAACTTAGAAATTCTAGAAACTATACAAATAATTACCAAATTAAAAAAATATTCGTAAGTTACCATAAAAGGAAGATTTTTAAATTTTTATGATAAAATGAAAATAACAGTATGACTTACATAAATCGTTGAGACACAGAAAACACAGGTACTCAAGGATAATTTATTCCCATGTGGGGCTCCTAACAGTGGAAGCCTGTCTAGCTCTGATTCTTTCTTCTAGTCTTCAGACTATTTTCTTCTTGTTGAGTTACCTTGTTCATCTTCCATATGAGGGCTTTCCCGTTAACTTATTTTAATTTTTTTTTCCTCTTTGGTTGTCTTCTCTTGGAAGCCTTCTCTTTTCTGAAGAAAAAATAGAGGGAGGGTAGACTTAAAGGAGAAGAGAGGAAGTGGTAGCTGGGGAAATTAGAGGGAGGGGAATCTGTACTTGAAATTTGTTATATAAGGAAGAATCTATTTTCAGTAAAATACGAGAGTAAAAATCTCAGATAAATAATGATATTATCTTTTATGCTCTTAGATAAGCAAGAGTAGTCTAAATCCATGAGCAGCACATGAAAAACAATATTGTAGACCTTGGTAGAATTCTATTAATGGAAATTGAAGAAAGAAAACTTAGGATGAACAAAAGTGTTGGCTCTTTGACAAAATAAACCTTATTAATCAACAAACTTCATTGAAGACCAACCATGTAAAGGATAAAAATTTGCTATAAAAGATTCTTAAAAACCAAAAGATGAAACTGTCCAGCTATTTCATTCATAGTTATGAATCTGAAAAATTTAGTTATCAACATAGAGACAATCACATTCATATGTTATGAATGTATTTATAACATTCAACACTTTTTGAAAAAAACAAAATATAAAGCCTTCCTAGATATCTATCATTGAGTGAAGAAATAAAATATGGATCATATTTACAACAAATGCTTTGAGTCTTAAAGAGTTATATAATTTGTAACAAAATGAATGAACTGGAGGTCACTGTTTTAAACAAAATAAATCTGACATAGAAAGAATGTTTTCACCATATCCAGACTATAATTTATTTTTTACAATATTTTACTTTTTATTCAAAAATATTTTTAACATACAAATCAGTTTCCCCTCCTTTCCTTCTTCTCACTGACCTCCCATCTTACTTGTACCCCCTTCTCCATTCCTTCCTCTGAGAGGATGAGGATAAGTCCTCTCATAAGGACTCAATAATGTCTGGCAAATCAAGGTGAGGCAATACCAAAGACCTCCCCAATATTGAGCAAGGTGCACCTCTATAGGAAATGGGATACAAAAAGCCAATTCATGTACTAGAAGTAAATCTTGGTCCCAGTGCCAAAGACCCCACCAACTGCCCAAACCACACAAATATTATTCATATTCAGGGGACCTAACTCAGTCCCATGCAGATTTGTCAGTTGTCAATCCAGAATTAGTGAGCCCCCATTTGCTCATGTCAGCTATTTCTGTAGGTTTCATCATGATCTTGACTCCTTCGTGCGTATAATCTCTCTTCCTTCTCTTTGACTGAACCCAGTGATTAGCTGTGGATGTCTGCAAATACATCCATCAGGTGCTGGATAAAGGGTGCTGAATTAGGGGTTTCATCAATTTGACCACAGGCAAAGGCCAATTCAGACAACTTCTCCAGTATTGCTTGGAGTATTAGCTAGGATTATATTTGTAGATTCTTGGACATTTCCCTAGCACCAGATTTCTTACTAAATTCAAAATAACAATGTCTCCCTATATCAACATATCTATTTTATTCCACGAATATAGTCTAAACACAACCACACACACACACACACACACACACACACACACACACACTCTCACACTCATGACATGAAAGTGGAGCAGGGATTATTGTATGTGGAAGCATACTAATGCATAATGGGAAAGAAGTTCACCAAAAAAAAGACAATACAGAGACAGACGAAACTTTATTTTTTCATAAGTAGAAGGAAGGCTATTTTATAAATTTCTTCAAATATAAATTATGAGTGCATTAGTTACCTTACTTTTGCTGACTTTTGGTAAACAAGACACAACCAAAAGTGACTGAGAGGTTTTATTTTGGTTTAAATTCTGAGAGGGGTAGAATTTTTCATATCAGAAAAGCATGGCAGCAAGCTATAACATGGCAGCTGGAAGAGAAATCTGAGAGATCACATTGTGATCATCATCATTCAAATGTAAACATCATTCAAACAGAACAAATTGAAGGTTGTACAATTACATAAGTATCAGAGCCAACCCTCAGTGAAATATTTACTTTAACAAGGCTGTATCAGCTAACAGTACTCCAAAAGTACTACCAGCTTGAAACCAAGTGTTTAAATATCTGAGATTTTGAACATGTCTTTTATTCATACCAACAAAATTTAAAAAAAGTTAGAAAGAGGACACATGTGTGACAATAGAACAGAAAAATAGGAAATGAGTATTTTTATAAGACAGAAAATTGACTAGAAAAGAAAGATTGTGAATGCAGTGAGAGTGAATAAAGGCAAACTATAATAATTTATTAAAAGAAGAATTTTATTGTTTGATTTACTAACTGGAATTGGATAATAAAAACACTACTCACCTGCTAAGTTGCTTTGTTTCCTGAATATACAATATTTAAGCAACCAGCTAAGATAAAAAAGTTAAACTTGTCATATAAAAGCTCAACACTCCAGTAAAAAATTATATCAACCACCAACTATACAGAAGAGAAGTCCTCAAATGTCTTTGGACTGTACCCTATCAACTTAGGCTAACTTGAGGCACGCTTGCCATTCTTACCCCAAAAGCTTCATTTCAAGGAAAAGTACATGTAGTCTTAAGTCACTTATAGGTAGGTTATATACCCACTGTGAGAAAAATCAAACAGAGTTCAGTCATATTTGCTAGTTTGAAATTTTTTATTTAGAATTCTAGTTTTAGTCAAATTGTTTATGAGTACAAAAATAGTTCATTTATAGTTTCCTTTGATGCTTCCAAGTATACAGAAAGACTCACCAACACAGTTTGCTTTTCAGTCAAATGTTTTTCAGACTATGTTCTAGTGTCAAATATCCTATCTAGCATGCATAACCTGTCAGTGTGCCCAGTCAAGAGCTCTGAAAGAAAATGTGCACACTAAAGTATTGTGACTTTTGGAAACAAGTGAGTTATGACACATGATTTCTTACCCTCTTGTTTATCAAAAGCATTTCTTAGGATCTCTCACTTTGGAATACTCATCAGTCTGAACACTTAGAAGACATCATTGATTCTGCATGCTTACATATAATGTGGAAAAAGGTCAGAGATTTTAAGGAGACAAATAGATCACAATTTACTATGTATACCAGGCCACAAGGAGTCTAACAAAAAGCTCCAGCCCATTATCATCATTCAAACTTTAAAGATTATTGTGCTATTTTCTAGAACAGGAATGATGATTTAAAACTGAACCTATGACATAGTTTAAACCTCTCCATATATCTCATTTGGAAAATAGCATGACTGCCACCAGTGCACATAATAAAAATGTTAAAACAGCAATCTTTTGAAATTCAAAAAATCGAGTTCTCAAAGATATTTCATGTTTCTATGCTACCATGTTTCATCAGATATAAGTACTTGCCATGAAGCTGATGACTTCAAATTGATTCCCAGAATCCATATGGCAGAAGGAGAGAACTGACTCTCTAAACTATACTTTAATATCCAAAGGTATTCTGACATATTTAAAGAAGATTGCACACTGACAGACATACACTAATAAATGTTAAATTTTTAAAAAAATCATTTGAGATATAATTGCACTTTTCTCGAAAGAATAAAGAACAATAAATAGTTAAAATATAAATTAAAACTCTCTCAAGTCTAATGCACAATTATTACCTGATGAGTCCATATAATGTTACTTGTGTGTATGCTTTTAATAAGCAAAAGTAAGTCTGTTAGGCATAAGAAGAAAATAGGTTTGTTCCAGAGAGCTGAAGAGGGGATCATATTCCATTCACCAAAGGGAAAGACTGACAAAAAACCAATAACATAAGACTTTGATCATTAAAAAATCCTGACATAAATTAGCCAGGAAATCTGCGACACTACGAAAATACCATATCTATGACAAATATAAATAGAAAGCATAGAAGAAATCCAGGCAAAGGCACAAATATTCTCAACAAAGTCAAAGAAAAAATTTTTCCTAGCCTAAATAAAGAGGTGGTTATCCAAGTACAAGAAGCATAAAAAACACCAACTGAAATTGGTGGGAAATAAAAGTCCTCTCAGAACAAGATAATGAAAACAGTAACTGCATATACTAAAACTCTAAGGAAAAAAAACAGCAAGTAATACCTGAAGGAAGACCTATTAAAAACAAAAAAAAATCATACATCTTCTCAATGGAGACTCTAAAAGTCATGAGGACTTGGACAGATGTTCTGCAGAATATGAGCTCACAGATTCTAGCTTACACTGTTATATCCAGCAAAACTATCAATTACCATAGGTGAAGAAAATAAGGCATTGCATGGAAGAATAAAATTTAAGCAGTAGCTATCTCCAAATCCTGCCTGACAAAGGGCATTATGAGGAAACTATAATGTAAAGACATTAACCACATCCAAGAAAACACAGCAATAAATAACTGAAAACCTGCATTGTGAAAAACAGTGGTATTTGGAGGAAGTAGAAGCCTACAGAATGTCAAATGATATTTGTCAGTCACATATGTGATAACGGGCTAATGTTCAAATTACATAAAGAACTCAAAAACCTAGATGATAAGAGAACAAATAATTCAAGTAAAAGTGGAGTACAGACCTAAACAGTGAATTCTCAAGAGAAATTAAAATGGCTGAGAATCATTTAAAAAAATGTTCAACATCTTTGGCCACCAAGGTAATGAAAATCAAAAATACTTTGAAATATCATATTACACACTTAATAATGGCTAAGATCAATATATAAGTGAAGGCTTATGGTGATAAGAATGTTAAGTAATTGGAATATTCATTCATTGCTGTTGAGAGTTGAACCTTGTACAACCAATATGGAAATCAATATGGCAGTTACTGAAGAATAAGAGAATCAAAATCCCTGCAGATCCAGCTATACATTTTTTTTTTGGCATAGTCTCAAAGTGGTAGGCTTTATTCCAGCACTGAGACACTTGTTCAGGCATGTTCATTGCTGCTGTACTAGTAATAGCCAAATTGAAAATAACCTTGTTGTCCATGAACAGAAGAATACATAAACTGAGGTATACTTAAACAATATAGTATTAACTATTAAAAAAACTAAACAAATACAATATTATTAAATGTGCTGGTAAATAGATGGAGCTAGATGTACACAAGGCTCAGAAAATATATGGTATTTATTTACTTTTATGAGCATATTAGCTTTTACAAACTACATTCTGTAAAGCCACAGAAGTTAGCTATATAGTAAGAGACTAGCAGATACATATATTTCTGGAAAAGAATATAGTATAGATATATAGTAACAAGGGAGAATACAGATAAATACAACTAAATTAAAGGCTGTTTAAGGGGTAGTATGGAGAACTAAGAATAGAAATTTCTTAAAATCTGTACATATATGAAGGTGTTCTAATCATAATTGCCAAATAATGGGAAAGACAGAGTTCCACCTACACTTATTTTTTTTTTTTTAACAAATGAAGCTTTTCATCATGGGATTGAATTATATTTAACTCTGTTGTTGAGCAAAGTGTCCCTATGGTAATTTTAAAAGAACCAAGACTGCTGGCAAGACTATAGGCTGTTCTCCACAAGCTGACAGCAAGTATCATTTGCTGAAGACAGAGCCTATACAAAATATTAAATAAAGAGAAGTGAAGGTAGTGTTTACCTGGAGCCCTTAATACCTATGCTGTATTGTATGTGGTACAGAAAGGTACTCTGCATGCTACCAAGAGAAAATGTAAACAACAAACTAGCCCCAAACCTTCTAATTAATGGTGAATGATGCCTGTCATTTAGTGTCATGGAGGCACAACACTTGTGGGAACAATTAACCAATATCTGATTTAATTTAAAGCCAACCCAAAAGTTGGAATCCATATGCATCACTACTTCAGTGACCAAAAACTTGAGACTAGATTGCCAAAACTCCAAAGATGCAAACAAATAATTTTGTTCTAAACAATATCACAAAAAATTACTAATGCCATTATACTATACTTTCAAATTTGTGTCTTATTCAACATCAGAGAAGTTTCCTCTTGCAGCAGATTTGAACAAATGTAGAGATGCATAGGCAGACAAATGCAGAGAGCGAGAGATCCTGTGATACTCAGCCCTAAATGAGATGTTTCTATTAAATCCCTTCCTTCAGAGGTAAGGTAACCCTGTAGAAAAGAACACAGAGATTGTAAAGACCAGAGGATATGGAAAACACCAAAAAAGCAAGTGCTAATTCAACAAGGTCAAAGCTCACATGAACTCACAAAGACTGAAGATATTTTCACCCAGTTCTTACAGGTTTTCACCAAATCCTCTGGGTATGTATTATATCGTCCAGTTTAATAGTTTTATGTTAATAGAGTGTTCAGTTGAGTGGGACTCTCTTTATTGTATTTTCTTTTCCTTCTGTTTTTCTTTATTTTCATGTGTTAGTTTTTGTTTTATCTTCTTATATTTTTATTTTAAGAATGTGGAGGAAATAACAAGTATCCAGCAACCAGAAACATAGTTTTGGGAGTCTCAGGGTTGCATGTTAAGAGCATCTACAACATACACATTGTTAGAATGGACCCCATAAAATATCTAGTCTTGTCAAGTAAAAATGGTAGAAAATTTCATTGTGTTCAACCTAATAATTAGGAAGCAACACAGGTATTTGAATGAACCATGTACTCCATATAAAGTATACGGAGAAACATTTCCCCTGATGCACTTTTAAGTGTATTGGTTTCATTGTATGTAGTTCTGATGTATTGTAAGTATGTTTCTAGGATGGTTGCTGAGTGTCAATCTATAACATACAATTTCAGAATAATTCATTTTTTCCAGAGAAGATATTTAGACAATATTTGTTTTTTGTTGGATTTTATTACTTTCAAAGTCTTTTTTATTCTCTTCCTCTAGGTTTCTATAATTTTAATCATTACAACAATCTAATCAATGCAATTTAGAAATTATAATAGTTCATTATTATACCAAAACTAAAAAAAAAAAGATGTTTACAATAAAATTTCTTGAAAACAAATTAGAAAGCAACAAATTCATATTTCATTGAAAGATTATGGGTGAGTAAAGTGATTTAAAACAAATACACACACATACACACACAACAATACTTCTAGATTGAGTGTATAAGGGTGGGTTAGTAGAAATTTGTGGTGGTCAGAGCGCATCTGTGAGCATTACTTGTGACCTACTCTTCTTTCTTTGTCTATAGCTGAGTCTAATCTGGCTTGAGGAACTTTAGATATTATTATTTTTGATGTGTCATGTATTTTAGAGAAAAGAGTAGTTTTATTACTGTATGGGATTTTTATCTATTCTGAAAGTTTTTTTTTTACTTTTTTGATTATGAATGAAGTCTCATTTTTATCTATGTATCCCCTTGTACTAACTCCCTTCCCCCTCCCACCCCTCCCAGTCCCTCTCTATTCTGCATATCTCCTTATCTCCTCCCCAGAAAGGACAAGAGATCCCAAGGTCCCAAGGTGGCTTAGTTCAACATCTACTCCAGGCAGACTCGCTTTCCTCAACCCAACATCAAGATTGCGTCGGGTATTCCTATGGAAGGAATGGGCTCCAAGGTGCCGGTCCAAGGTGCTTCAGTTCCCAAGCTGTTCAGTGTTAATGGTTTGCCCTTGGGTATACTTTGCTTTTTGTTTAAAGTCCACTAATGAGTGATTCCTAAGCCATGCCATCTTTGCCTGTCTATACAATGCAAGGGAATGAAAAAGAGATGGAAATTCATTAATTAAACAAAAAATTTTTGGAAGATCCTATGTGATTTAGAAATATAGCTAGTTTAAGATTACAGTATATTGCTGAGTACAGTAAGTAGTATTAGCATTACGGTAATTACCACTGCATGGCACCAAGAATGTCATTGTGACAGGTGTAGAAAGAAAAATATTTGATAGAAATGAGAGAGATTCATGAAAAGTACCAAAGTTTTTTTTTTGTTGTTGTTTGTTTTTTTAAATTAGAACTCCATTCTTATTGCTATTTAGGACATACACATTCAAGTACATATAATTTTATGTCTCTGCCATTGAAATATAACTGAAATTATTGTACCAGGATAACTGTTTGAACTTACATAACCTGATTTGGTTGACTCTATGAACATCATTTTGTGAAATATTCTCTTTTTAGATGAAGTAAAATAAAAGAAAATACCTCTATTAGAATTTCCATAGTAATGTCAAGAAGCATATTGATTTTTATATGATTATGCAAAAGAAGCACAAACCTGCATTTATTTTAGCATCAATTATTCACAAAAATAAAAACCAACCATAATTTTGAAGGTTCTGCACTCTCTTTCTACAAAAGGTGCATTGTTCTCTGAAGTCTGTTTAGAAAAAAAGAATTTTTGTGCATGGTTGTCATAGAAACAAGAAAACTCTGTGCTTTTCCTTATTCTGGCTGATATTACAATAATTGTTCTACATCACTGAGTTTGATTTTCTACCAGTCATGAGTAGTGTTGAAATCATCATTGATGATTGTGAGAGATGCTGGATCAGAAAAAATATCAAATTCTGGAGACTGAAGACAATTGAAGGATAAACACAATGTATTTCATTAATGTTAGAATCTGTGAACTAATGCTATCTATTCTTTAAAACAAAATGAGCCACGTATTTCTAAAACACAGAGTACATCCATATATATACACAAACAAATATACATACACACATATGCATACACACACACATATATATATGTATATATATATATATATCCTAGGCTTTGAAATTGAACACCTACAATTATTTGGTAAAAAATTATTGTGGAAGCCTTTAATGTATTTGAACAGGAAATACTTACTAAACTTTCTGCTTTTAGACCACAAGAAACTTCATTATTTAACTATGAGCATTTATTTGATGTTGTTTACTGCTAGAAAGGAAGGCATGACCAAATGTCTTTTATGTGTTCTCTATCTTAAGCAGACTCTACATTTATATGTAATTAGTCTAGTTTAAAACTGAAAGCCTGAAACTGAGAAGCTTCCTTAAGGCAAACATCATAGCCAATAAGATAAAACTACAGATTACAAAATGGAGAAAGATTTTCACCAACTCTACATCTGAGTAAGGGCTGATCTCTAAAATATATAAAGAACTGAAGAGCTAGAGATCAAAAAGCAACTATGGTCATAGCAGCATTGTTCATAATAGCAAGAACCTGGAAACAACCTAGATGCCCCTCAACTGAAGAATGGATTAACAAACTGTAGTACATCTGCACAATGGAGTACTACTCAGCAGTGAAAAAGTTAAATGACATCCTAAAATTTATAGGCAAATGGATGGTTTTTAGTGAATAACCTCCTGAGTGAGGTATCACAAACTCACGAGATGTACTCACCCATTAGTGGACTTTAAACAAAAAGATAAATAAAGCAAAGAAAACTCAAGCTGCAAAAATGCCACCCTTAAAAAGCCTGAGATCAGAAGGGACTTAAGAGAGACTTCCAGGGATTCCCCTAGGAAGAAAAAACAGAGAAGATCTCCTTAGATATTTGGGAAAATAAGCAGTTGCAACCAAGAGGAGGTGGGAATAAATCATGAGAGAAGGAGAAGATGGAGTGAGAGGAGCAATGATGAGGGATAAAAATTGAGATGGCGATCTTAATAAGGGAAGCCAATATGGGTTTGGAAAAAGACCAGGTGCTAGGGTCACCTACAAGAACTCATAGGATGTTCCTACCTAGGTCTCCAACCAATAGTAAAGGTGTTACCTAGACATGGCTCCCCCTATAATCAAATGAAAAGCCACTCCAAGTGCCATCACAGAACCTACATGCAACAATGAATAGAGGTAGAGGCAGAGATACATGGCTGAGCACTGGGCTGAGCTCCTGAACCAGCTGAGAGCAGGAAAAAAGAGTCTGTATTAGCAAGGGGATATCGCTTATGAGGAAAATTCCCACAATGATGACTGGCTGGAGAACTGGGAAGCTCACTGAACTAAGAACAGCCACTGGGGAATCTTCAAGAAAAGGAACTAGCCCTTTCAAGGATAGGCAGCTGTGCACTGACTTAGGCAATATGTGGAGCCTCAAGGTAGAGATCAGACTGTGTTTCTATGCATGGATTGGGACATTGGAGCCCATTCTCCCCAGAGAAACACCTAACCAAATCATGACATTAGAATGAGAAAATCGGACCTGCCTGGAGTGGATGCTGATTTTTGATCTTTAGGAGGAGGGGATGAGGGATGGGGAGAAGGGAGGCTGAAGGCAGACAGGGAGGTATTGGGAGGGGGAAGGGAGGGAGAGCAAGAGAATACATGGAAAACAAAGAAATTTATTTCCTTTAAAAATTAAAAAAAAACTGAGAAACTTCAAATAAAAAAACCAAATAATTAAATTTTTAAAAATGTGGTACGAAATAGAGAATTCTCAAAACAAGAACTTCAAATGGCTAAGAGACACTTAAAATATTGTTAAACTTCCTTAGCCATCAGAAAATAAAAAAAAAAAAACCTTCTGAGATACCATCCTCTACCAGTTGAAATGGCTATGATCAAAAACACTGATGACAGCTTATGCTGGACAGGATGTGAGTAAGGTAAACATTCCTGTATTGCTGGTGGGAATGTAAACTTGTACAATCACTTGGGAAATTAGTATGACAGTTTCTCAGAAAAGTGAGAATCAATCAATCTAATGATCCAGCAATACTACTCTTGGGCATATATCAAAAGGATACACATTCTTACTATATGAACATTTGCTCATCTATGTTCTTTGCAGCATTATTTGTAATTTCCAGAGCCTGGAAACAACCTACATACCCCTCAACTGAGGTATATGTAAAAAAAAAAAAAAAAGTGGTACATTTACACAACTGAGTACTACTCAGTAGTTTAAAAAAATGTCATCTTGAAATTTTCAGGAAAATGAATGGAAACATTAAAAAAACATAATTTTGAATGTGGTAACACAGATCTAGAAAGACAAGCATGGTATATGCTTACTCACAAGAGGAGTTTAGACATTAAGCAAACAAAAACCAGGCTACTATGTATAAACCTTGAGCAGCTAGACAACAACAAGAACCGTAAGAGCAACATTCATGGTTCCACCTGGGAAGGAGAACTAGGTAAGTTCCTTTGAGTAAATTGGGACCACAGGGCAGAGAGCATGAGGAGAAATTGGAAAAGAACTTGAGGAAATGGGATGGTTGATTTGAGGGAAGGACAGATAAAACGAAAAACAAAACAGTTATCTTTATAGAGGGAGACATTTCATCTTTATAGAGGGAGACATTTCAGGGTTCATGAAAACCTGATGCTAGAAAAATACCCAAGAACTCACAAACATGACCCCAGGTAAGACTTTGAGTAATAGTGGAAAGGGTGTCTAAACTGACCTTCCTTTATAATCAAATTGATGACAACCCTAATTGTCATTAAAGACCCTTCATCCAAGAACTGATGGAAGCAGATGCAGAAAAGCACAGCTAAGCACTGGATCAAGTTCCAGGTCCAGTGGAAGAGAGGGAGGAAAGACTATGAGCAAAAAGATCAAGATTATGATGGGGAAACCCACAGAGACAGCTGTCCTGAGCTATTGGGAGCTCTTTAACTATAAAATGATAGCTGGTGAAGTTGCATTAGACTGAACTAGGCCCTTTGAATGTAAATGACAGACAAATGGCATGTTTGGAGACTCTGGTAATGGGACCAGAATTTTTTTCCTAGTGCATGAACTGGCTTATTGGAGCCTATTCCATACAGAGGATCACTTTGCCCAGCCTTGGTTCTAGGGGAAGGTCTTGGTCCTACCTCAATTGGATATGCCAAACTGTATTGACTCACCCTGGGATTCTTTACATTCTCTGAGGAATGGAAGGAAAAATGGGGTGGAGACTGAAAATACAATATTTGTAAATTAATTCAAATTTTATTAAATGATATTTTTCCATTTATTAAAAAAATAGAATTGCATTGAACCGAAATTTAAAGAAAATAGTATTATAGGGGTATTCTAACAAGACATAAAAAAGCATGAATACTGTATCAATTCCTCTAGTATGGAGTGGTCAGCAGGAAGCAATTCTCGCACATTTACAATTTGAGAAATAAACTTAGACTGTGTAATGATAAATATATACTTATAATACCACTTTTCAAATGAAGATAGTTGCTAACTGAAAATTGAAGTTCATATTTAACTTATACATTTCCATTTTGTCTACAGTTAATGTAGAGAAAATTGATTTTTCTCTTGCTTGACATCTAAAAATAAAAAAACTCATGATACTCTTCTTTCTTGTTTTCTTCTACTACACCAATCCCTGGCAGAATCAATTATTATATACAGAAATATAACTATATATGTATATGTTCCTTATGTATATGTCTAATGTATATGCACATATATATAATTAGTATATACAAGCTAATATGTAGGAGCATTTGTATTATGGAAAAATAAAAGCAAAGGTTGACCTATAGTTCTTCCCTAGCAATGATGCATAAACTGTATAGTAATTCATGTGGTATTTGAACCAATTTTTATTGTTTGTTTCAGGTACATTTGACTTAACATTTTGAGGTCAATCCACTTTGTATAAGACTATCACTAAAATGGTGATGCTTGTATTTTCTTCCTTAAGTATCATCTGTTGTTTAAATCACAGTCAGGAAGAATGACAGCTTCAGGTCATTATAGTGAAACACCCGAACCAATCCACTTGGGAAAAGGAAAGTCAAGTTCAGTCTGTTATGGAGAGTCCAGGCCATGTTCCACAAGCCTCATTGCCTTGAATCTGTTTCTAGTCAACAGAGAGTGGCTGTAGTATATGACACTGCAAGATCACTTACTTCACAAAGCACAAAGTAAGAGGAAGGGAAGAAACTTGAGTGATAAGGTTATTTTTGAGGAAACAAACAAAAATGTCTTCAGTTATGTTTTAAACATATTTACATGTCAAATTGTGAAGTTAATGTTGGTAGTTGTGGTCTATTTTTTTTATAATTTTGATTTCTTACAAGAAATTTATATTTCAAATTTGAGTCAGAACTTTATTTTGGATTACATACATTGTGATAAAGAAAATCACATTGTGACACAGCTAAGCTTATTATCATAGTGATTATTTTGTTCATGAAGAGTATAGCATTTACTGTCTTAATAATTTCCTGAATATATGTTATCATTAACTTTAGTGACCTTGTTATACAACAGACTGTTGAAATTTATTCTTAAAGTATAATCATATAGATTCAACCAGCATTGCTCTTATATCTCAGTTTTTTACTCTAAGTACATATTTCTCTAAGACTGTTCAGACAATCAAAATAAAAAAAAATACTTTGGTTTACCTTTGAACCAAAGTTTTTATGTTACAGAAAACTTCTATTTATTTTTCTGCAGAGTTATGAATTTTTTTAACTTAGGTAAACCAAACTAATGTTTCAGTAAAAGTAGATGAGACCTATTGTTCACCACAAAATCTCCAATGCTGACCTGTAAGAATCTTTAGAAAATAATGCTCCTTAATCTTCTAAAACTGTCATTAGATGTTATTTCTCATTTACACTGAGTGATGTTGGTTTTGCTTATATTTTGAGATTATAATTAAATTACAACATTTCTTTCTTCTCTTTCTTACTTCCAAACACTCTTATATAATTTTTCTGTTCTTCAAAATTTTTTATTATTTTTGTATGGAGATCTCTGCATGTTCAAGACCATCTTTCTCTATAGAGTGAGTACTAGCACAGCCTGGGATATATACCAGCCTTATGAAACCACCATTTTACTAACCTGAGTTTCTCTAGTTTCACTGGTTTTTTTTTTAGGTCCTGACTGATAATTTTCCATCACACAGTTGTGTAATATCTAGTTTGGACAGATCAATTTTTCTTATAGCACAGATGGTTTAGCATCCCTCAAACAAATGCAGACATGGTGACTTTATTTAGAAGGCACAGATGTTTGATTTGTTTTTCTCAGGTGAACTGTCCTTAGGCTTTAACGTTGGCTCTGGGCTTTACAAATTATTTGAGTTTTTTGCTGGCTTGCGATGCAAAGTAATATGAGCTCAAAGTATTTCTTAAGGGCAGAACTGCTAATTTAATGCATATAATCCATCACAATGGCAGGTAAATTTCCAAACATTTCAATAGTAGAAATAATATACATTTTTGAATATCCATAATAGACCTATTATTTTATTTTACCTATTTTATTAAAATACTTTTTAAAATTAAAATAAAATTAGAATATTCCCTTCCATCCCATTTCTCCCTTCAGCTTCTTCCTCTCAAATTACTTGTCTTTTTCTCTTTAAATGTTATTGTTACATCCATGCAAGTGCATAAACACATAAATTCAACTTGCTAAGTTTGATTAGCATAACTTATATGTATATATTTTCAGAATTAGACAAATTAACAAATTAACCCAATTATCCCCCTGATACCCCACTTCCCAATCCTCCCCCAGCTTTCCCCTACAGGTTTAATGAGTGAGATCAGACATACACACAGTACCAGGGCCATAAACCAGTTTATTCAGGAGAGTTGCCAGGTGAGTACAAGGGCAGAGAAGCAGAAAAGAGAAGAGGTAGACGGCCCCATAGAGTCCAATTTTAAGAGAATCGGTGGCCACAGATGTACTTAGCCACTCCTCAGGTATATGTCCTTGTTAGCACCATGTTCTGCTGGTGCCATGTTTGCTTTACCACATGGCTGCTACCTGCCAGGAATTTTTGTCTCACCCAGCACCATGTTGGTTTCACCATGTGGCATGCCAGGAATCATTACACCCACCTTTTCCCCCCATCCATTCCTCAGAGGGTAAGAACTCCCAAAATGAGTCAGTTCTCTCTAGCATATCAATTTGAAGTCAGTCTCAGTTATCTTCCCCCTCCCCACCCTACCCCCAGTATCAAGAATGAATAAGGAGTTCCTCTGGGAGTGGGCTCTTAGAAGCCAGTTTATACACCAACATAAACTCTGGTCTGACTGCAAGAGGATCTATCCACCAACTGCCCATGCCATTTAGCTGCTATCTTCATTCAGAGGGTTTAGTTCCCTTCCACACAAGGTTCCTCAACTGTTATTTCAGAGTTAGCGAGTTCCCAATAGGTCAGGTCAGGTTTCTCTGTGAGTTTCATCATCATGATCTTGATCCCTTTACACATATAATCTCTCTCCCTTACTTCAACTGGACTGGGAGCTCGATCTAGTATTTAGCTGTGAATCTATACATCTACTTCCTGATGTTCAAGAATAAAGGTTTCAGGAGATCTTAATTTCCCCTTCCCAGGGGGAGTCAATGAATGTAGCACTTAAATTCTTTCTGTTATCTAGCTGCTCAGAGGTTGTGAATGGTAGCCTGGTTATCCTTTGCTTTACATCTAAAATCTACCATTTTACATACCATGTTTATTTTTCTAGGTCTATGTTACTTCATTCAGGATATTTTCCACATCAATCCATTTGGCTGCACATTCCGGGAAGTTATTTTTTAAGTTGCTGAATAGTGCTCCATTGTGTAAATGTACTACAATTTTTTAATGTATTCTTCAGGTGAGGGGTATCTAAGTTGTTTCCAGGTTCTGTCTATTATGAATAATGTCACTATAAACATAGTTGAGCTAATGCCCTTGGGGTACAAATATGTATCTTTTGGATATATGCTCAAAGATGGTATTCCTGGATCACTGAGTAGATTGATTCACAGTTTTCAGAGGAGCCACCATAGTAATTTCAAAAGTAGCTATACAAGTTTACATTCCCACCAAAAACGGAGAAGTGTTCCCCTTGCTCCACATCTCCAGCTTAGGCTGTCATATTTACTTTTGATCTTTGCAATTATAGCATGTGTAAGATAGTATCTCAGACTTGTTTTGATTTGTATTTCTGTGTTGGCTAAGAATCTTAAGCAATTTTTAAAGAATCTTTCAGTCATTTGGGATTCTTCTGTTGAGAATTCCCTATTTAACTCTTTATCCTCATTTTTAAATTGATTTATTTTGTTTTGTGACCTCTAGTTGCTTGAGTTCTTTATATTCTTCAGAGATCAGTCCTCTGTCAGGTATAGGGTTGGTGATCTTTTATCATTCTCTAGACAGTTGTTTTGCCCTTTTGTCTATGTCCTTTCCCTTAAAGAAATTTCTCAATTTTATGAAATCTCATTTATTAATAGTTACTTTCACTGTTTATTTTACTGGAGTCATATTTAGAAAGTGGTCTTCTAAGCCAAAACATTCAAGAATATTTCACACGATTTTTTGTCAGGTTCAATATACCTGTGCTTATGTTCAGGTCTTTGATCAACTAGCAGTTGAGTTTTGTGCAGGGTGATGTTTCCCTGATTTCTTTTTTAGCTCTCCTGTTGTTTGTGTATAGGAGGGCTATTTTTTTTTGAGCTAATTTTGTCAATTGTAGGATTTCCCTGGTAGAATTTTGATGGGTTTCATATGTATACTATTATGTCAACTGCAAATAGTAATAGTTTTATTTCTTCTTTTCAAATTGAATCCCCTTGATTTTCTTGTTGTCTTTTGCTCTAGCTAAAACTTTGAGAACAATATTGAATAGATATGAGAAGAGTGCACAGCTATGTCTTGTTTCTGATTTTAGTGGGATTACTTTGTGTTTCTCTCTATTTAGTTTAATGTTGGCTGTTGGCTTGCTGAATAGGTATTTTTCTGTATTCCCTGATCTCTCCAACTCCTCTATCATGAGAGTGTGTTAGATTTTCTCATAGGCCTTTTCGGCATCTAATGAGATGATCATGTGATTGCTTTCTTTTAGGTTGTTCATGCAATGGATGACATTAATAGTTTTTCATATGTTGAACCATCCCTGGATCTCTGGGATAGAGGCTACTTGATCATGGTAACTATAGCATCATAAAATGCATTTAGCAATGTTCCTTCTGTTTTTATTGTGTGGACAGTTTGAGGATATTGTTATTAGATCTTCTTTGTAATTCTGGTAGAATTCTACACTGAAACACTCTGGGCCTGAACTTCTTTATTTTTTCTCCCTCTTGGGAGACTTTTGCTAACTGTTTCTATTTCCTTAAGTGTTATTGGTCTATTTAGGTCATTTACATGGTCTTGATTTAATTTTGGTAATGGTACTTGTCCAGAAAGCTGTCTACTTCTATTACATTTTCCAATTTTGTGGAGTACAGGTTTTTGTTGTATGAAATAATGATTCTCTGGATTTTCTCACTGTCTGTTTTTATATCTCCCTTTTCATTTCTGATTTTGTTAATTGGATATTTTCTCTCTGCCTTTTTGTTAATTTGAATGACCGTTTGTCTATCGTTTTTACTTTTTCAAAGAGCCAACTCTTTGTTTTCTTGATTATTTTTGTTGTTCTCTAAGTTTTAGTTTTATTTATTTCAGCCCTGAGTTTGACTATTTCCTGCCATCCACTCCTTCTGGATGAGTATACATCTATTTGTTCTAAAGCTTTCAGCTGTGCTATTAATCCCTTTGTGTGAGATTTCCATAAGATTTTTTATGTATACATCTAGTGTTATGAGCCTTCCTCTTCGTACTGCTGTTCTTTCCCAAAGGTATGAGTATGTTGTAGATTAATTTTTATCAAATTCTAGTAAGTCTTTAATTTATTTCTGTATTTCCTCCTTGATCTTAAGTGGTTCAATTGAGATATGCTTGATTTTCATGAGTTTGTAGGATTTCTGTGGTTTGTGTTGTTGTTGAACTCTAACTTTAATCTATGATGATCTGATAAAATACAAGGGGTTATTCCCCTTTTTATCTATTTATGTTTGTTTTCTGACCAAGTATGTGATTAATTTTATAGAAAGTTCCATGAGCTGCTGAGAAAAAGGTATATTATTTAGTGTTTTGCTCAAAGGTTCTGTATATAAGTGTTAAGTCCATTGGAATTATAATATTTGCTAGATCTCTTACTTCTCTGTTAAGTTTCTTTCTGGTAGACCTATATATCAGTGAAAATTGGGTATGTAACTTTTATGCTTTAGTATTTTTTTACATACGTGGGTATCCTTTTATTGGTGGCATGAATGTTTAGGATTCAGATTTCATCTCGATGGATTCATCCTGAGATGTATATGTAATGTCCATCTTGATCTTTTTTTTTTTTTACTATAAAGTCTAGTTTATTAGATATTAGGATAGCTGTACCAGCTTCTTCTTCATTCTATTTCTTGGAAAATCTTTTATTAAACTTTTACTTTGACATAGTGTCTACCTTTGAAGTTGAGGTGTGTTTCATGTGTGCAACAGAAGGTTGGATCCTGTTTTTGTATCCACATTGGTAGCCTGTGTCTTTTTCTTGGTGAATTGAGTCCATTGATATTAAGGGATATTAATAACCAGTGTTTGTTGATTTATATCCTTTTTGGTTCTAGTGTGTATATGTTTCCCTTCTTTGAAATTTCTTTCTGTGAAATTAATTATTTCTTATGGCTTTGTGGGTGTATCTAGCTTCCTTAAGTTGAAGTTTTTCTATTAGTTAATTTTGTACAGATGAATTTGTGGATAAATATTGTTTCAATCTGCTTTAGTCATGAAATGTTCTCTTTACCTCAACTATAGTAATTGAGAGTTTTGTAGGGTATAACATCTGACCACAACCTCCTGGCTTTTACTGTTTCCATTGAGCAGTAGGATGTTAACTTGTTGGGACTTCCTTTATAAGTTACTTGGTCTTTTTTCTTTTACAGCTTTTAGTATTCTTTCCTTATTCTGTAATCTTCATAACTTAATTGTTAAGTTGTAAGTATACATTTTTGAGAGTCTAGTCTATTTGGTGTTCTGTTAGATTCTTGTATCTTTATAGACATTTCCTTTTGTTGATTGAGGGTTTCTTTTATGATTTTGTTGAATATATTTTCTGATTTTTGAGTTAGTATTCTTCTCTTGCTATTCTTATTATTACTAAATTTAGTCTTTTCGTGGTGTCTCAAATTTTCTGAATATTTTGTTAATGGATTTTTGGCTTTAGTGTTTTCTTTGACATATCTATTTCTACTATCAAATTTTCCATGCCAAAGAATCTCTCCTCCATTTTGTGCAATATGTTCATTATGTTTGCATCTGTAGTTCTTGTTTTTTTTTCTTTAAAGTTTATTTAAAACAAAACAATCTTCAGGTTCACTGAGGTGGCTAACCACATCCATGACCAAAGCCTCCTCTAAACTGGGATTCAGTTGCAGAGCCAGCCCTGGCCTCAGCTTTCTTGTCAGCCCCAGGGGGCACAACACTTCTGTAAGTGTCTCTGTCTGCCTCCCCTCTTGTGAATCTTGCAGCTCTGCACACCCTCTGGACCTTTGGACCGAGGCCTGTCAGTTTCAGAATTCCCTGCAGCACAGGGAATTCAGGTCTTCAGGAGTCTTCCCCACTGACCTGGAATTAAGAGAGTAATGGACGGGGTGGGTTCTACTGATTATACCCAGGGCCTAGGTTCTGGAGTCCATCTCTCCCAATAGGCTCAACAATCTCATCTTTGAGGATGTTAAATTCATTCTCTCTCAGCCATTCTCAGTTACTTGGAGCTGCTTAAGAATGGGTTCTCCTATTCCTGTTAGCATGATTATTGGTGGTGTTCTTGTTTGGCTCCTATCTATGCAGCAATTTTATTGTAGTGCTTTGGGAGAATAATCTCATAGACTATTTTCTGATTTAAGATTCCACATTCTATTTACTCCCCTTTCCCAAAATGTCCCTGAGTCTTAGTTGTAGGAGTATTGTTGTAGAGGCATCCATTGTGGTGGATCACATAATGGTGCTCAGTAGATCTCTGCTTTATGATCTTGAATGGTCTCCATAAGCTTTCGTGATGCTAGATGAGAACTACACTGATCTGTGAGTATAACTACAAATTTTAGTAGCACAGGAATTTTCTAGAATCCCAAATTTGCTTTGAACAGCCAAGCAAAAGGTAGCTATGGTTATTTTCATCATTTACCAATATCCTACACTCTTTTTCTTAACAAAAGGGTTTAATTAAATAATCAAGGAGCAGAATAATTAATGGGTAAGTAATGTTAATTTCCCCTAAGTGGTAGCAATTTGGAAAAAAGCTGCCAAAAGAGAATTACTCAGAGACAAAATAAAAGTAAGTACATATGACTCACAATAAAAGAAGGCTTGGAGGAAATCAAACAGCTGTGACTCTATTTGCCTCTCACCTCAAGTACCAGTGAGGACACAAGCCATATGGCCACATGAGTAAGATACTCAGAGGAGTCATAATTGCAGAATTTCAAACTTCATGCAAGATTAAAATGAATGGATAATGTTATATTTTATTTCACTCAAAACTTAAATTTTGATATTGCTTTGGACTATTTATTGCCTCAGTAATCAAGGCCAAAGAAACACAAAATTAAGAGAATGCTATCAAAGACACAGCAGAGTTCAGACCTGAAGAGATGGCACCAAGATTAAGAACAATTTTTTTATTATTATTCAAAAGCTCAGCTTCTTTATGGGCACCTGACACCAGGCTTCTAACAAAACTCCTGCTGAGAATATCTGACACATTCTACTGATCTCAACAGGTGCTATCCTCACAAATAGCTGCACACACACACACATACACACACACACACACTTTAAAAATATATAGCAATATAAAAACAGAGTAATTATAATTTTACATAAATGATGAATATAAAAAATCAGATTTTTATCATATATTACCTTTTGACCTTCTCAACACCCCATGTTCTGAGTTACTTTTGAGGGCTTTCTCTTAGGTGTATAGTCTATATACTATTCTATATCCTCACATTTTTACATATTAAGATGTTAAAGGAATCTAATTAAATGGCAGGAGATTAAGGAAATACAATTGGAAAAGAAGAAGTGATACTATCTCTATTTGCAGGTGATATGATTGAATACATGAGTGATCCAAAATTCTACCAGGGAACTTCTACTGCTGAAAAACACCTTCAGCAATATAGCAGGATATAAGATTAACTCAAAGAAATCAGTAGCCTTCCTGTACACTAAAGATAAAAGGGCCGAAAAAGAAGGGAGTAAATAAATAAGGGAAACGTCACCCTTTATAATCACTGAAAATGTCATTAAATAACTTGGAGTAACTGTCACCAAAGAAGTAACAGAACTATTTGACAAAAACTTTAAATCACTGAAGAAAAAAGTAAAAGACGATATCAAAAAATGGAAAGATCTCCCATGTTGCTGGATAGATAGGATCAACATAGTAAAAATGGAAATTCTACCAAAAACAATCTAAAGATTCAACAAACTGCCCATCAAAATCCCAACACAAATTTTTTACAGACACTGAAAAAACAATGCTCAATTTCATTTGGGATAACAGGAAAGCCAGAATTGCCAAAACAATTTTGTTCAAGAAAAGAAACTTAAGAGGAATCAACACCATCCCCGACTTTAAGATATATTAAGAATTACAATAATAAAAACAGCCTGGTACTGGCATAAAAACAGACTTGTGGATCAATGGAATTGAATTGAAGATCCCAACATTAACCCAAAAACCTATGAACACCTAATCTTTAACAAAGAGACCCAAATAGTGGTGGCATAGCTGGATGGGAGTGTGTAGAAAGTGCAAATAAATTCAAACCTATCACCCTGCACAAAACTCAAATCCAAGTAGAACAAAGACCTCTACATAAACCCAGCCACACTGAACTTGATAGAAAAGTAAGTGGGAAATACCAAAAAACAAATTGGCACAGGTGACCACTTTCTAAATATAACACCAGTAGCACAGACATTAATAACAACAATCAACAAGTGGGACCTCCTGAAACTGAGAAGCTTCTGTAAATCAAGGACACAGTCAATAGGACAAAAAGACAGCCTACAGAATGGGAAAAAATTTCACCAACCCTACAAGTGACAGAGGACTGATCTCTAAACTATATAGAGAACTAAAGGAACTAGAGCCCCAAAACTTAAATAACCCATTCAAAACATGTGTTTCAGAACCTAAAAGGAAATTCTCAGCAGAAGAATTAAAAACAGCTGAAAGCCACTTGAAACTATCCTCAACATTTTGGCCATCAGAGAAATGCAAATCAAAACAACTCTGAGATACCACCTTACACTTGTCAGATTGGCTAAGATAAAAGACACAGAGGACAGCCTATGCTGGAGAGGTTGTGGAGCAAGGGGAACACTCCTCCATTTCTGGTGAGAGTGTAAGATTGTTCAGCCACTCTGGAATGCAGTATGGAGGTTTCTCAGAAAACTGGAAATCAAAACGTCCCCAAGGATCCAGCAATACCACTATTGGGCATATACCCTAAAGAAGCACATTTGCACTCCAAAGGCATTAGCTCAATTATGTTCATAGCAACATTATTTGTAATAGCAAGAACCTGGAAACAACCTATATGTCCCTCAGCTGAAGAATGGATTAACAAATTGTGGTACATCTACACATTGGAGTACTACTCAGCAGTAAGAAAAAAAATGATATCCTAAAATTTGTAGGCAAATGGATGAATTTGGAGACTATCCTCCTGAGCGAGATATCAGATTCCCAGAAAGGTAAGCAGGGATGTTCTCACTCATTAGTTGACTTTAAAAGAAATGCAAGCATGTCCAAGCTGCAAACCACAACCAGTGAATATCTTGGGCTCTGAAACACTTTGGACTGGCATCCTGAAGCTCATTCCCTCCATAGGAACACCTCACCCAGTCTTGATGTTGGCATGAAGAAAGAAGATCTGGCTGAAGTGGATGCTTAACTAAGCCACCTTGGAACCTTGGAAACTCTTGCCCTTGCTGAAGTCAAGATAGAGTGATGGAGAGAAGAGTAAATGACTGGGAGAGGCTGGAGGGGGATGGGAGTTTGAACAAGGGGATATGTGGAGTAAAAAATATGACTTTATTCATAATAAAAAATAAAATAATAATTTAGGAATAAGAAAACAATAAACAAAAAACAAAAAGGAAGAAAAGAATTATTTCATGTAAGCATAATGGAACCATTGTGTTAAAAGCCTTTCCAGATTTTCTTTTTCTTTGTAATATGTAACTTGACTTTTCTGCTTATATATGTGATACATTTCAATTTAGAGTGAAAGCCTTATAGGATATAACTGCTGCTTCTCTCAAAATGAGAAAAATTCCTTCCAGTTACTTCTGGCCTGAGATAATTTGCTTAAAAACTGAGACTGTCATTGTAGTCACATGTATTTTTATTAAATTATTTGGTTATCATCAACATCTACTTCACTTTATTCCACACATACTGTGTGTAATAAAAATATAACCATGTACATATGGTCAGGACTCCTGGAAAATGCTCAGTGAACCTGAGTTAAGTCCATATTCCCAACACAGATAGAAAAGGCAAGAAAAAATATTTTGCAGTAATTTAAATTTTCTTTTTGCTTAACCTGAATCTTCCTAAATTCTGAATTCTGAATTTAGTCATAGGGCTAGAGCATTGGTTTGAGAATTTCATTGTTGTTGTTGTTTCATTTGATTTTCATGTTTTTAGTTCGGATCTTCATTTTGGTTCATATTTTTGATGGTGTTTTGGGTTTTTTATGTATTATAAGTTCATAAAGGGTAAAATTCACATGTAACAAAAAGAAAATGCATATTTATATTTCTAATTTTAAGCCATCTTACTTAATATTCTGTTTTTTCAGTGAAGTTTATCATTCTATTTTTTTTAAACCTAAGGTACTACTTAGGGTGGCAAAGCACCAAAAAGAGAGAGAAGGCAGAGGTAACAAAGATAGAGATGTAAAACTAAATTTTATCGTAAAGAATATAAAACTTATTTTTTGTAAGCTTTGCTTAAATAATAAAATTAGTTAAATAAATTACTATAAGAGATGAAAAATTCGTTCATAAGGACCTGGTGAGAAATAACCTCTAAATAAACACTAAACATTCTGGACCTTGTCTTATTTCAGACATTAAAGGAGTCTGTGGTAGCATCTATCATCAGGGCACCACAGCCAGAAGTTTAGAACATGGGATAGATGGTTTTGTTTGCTTTGTTTGTTGTTTTAATGCTATACAATTATGAGATAATTTAATTTTGTTACCACCTATCTCTGTGGAGTTAATTTATGATATTGGTTAACTTTAGGATGCACATAGGCTTATATTCTTTTTCAAGTTTAGAAGGCATACAACTAATTCCTTTAAATTTAGCTCAGCCATATCTTCACTGTCTCAACTTGTCCAAATTATTCATGTTCCCTGTGTTTCATTTTTTATTTCTATTTGGAAAATAAAACATTGAATCTTTTGTCAATTTTTGCATGGATTAAGCATAAAACTTGTAAGAATCTTTCATTTGGAGGTTTCTACATCATTCAAGGCAATATTGTCATGAGTTATTGTAACCTGATTCAATTACAGCATGTTTATAATTAGCATAACTATTGCTTTTGACACTTTTTTGTGGATTTAATACTTTTTGGAATATTCTGGTATAAAATTCATCTTTTGAATGATAATATTTTATATCTCAGAGAGCCCTTTTTATTTTGTTATTTTATTTTCTATGACAGTATATGTCAATATAAACAATTCCCATCATAATTTTAATATTATGTATTATATAAACTTAATTATTTCATGATGATAAAAAACTTTGGTTTTTTATGTGTGTTTGTTATTTTTATTAAAATCTATTTAAGGGCTGAAATGAGAGATGGCTAAAGGTTAAGACTGTCTGCTGCTCTTACAGAGAATCAAAGTTTGGTTCTTTGATTTTTAGTTGCACACAGCTGTAAATTGGGCTATAGGGAATCCAACATTTTCTTCTGGCCTTGTCAGGCACTGACATATGCGTGGAGTTAGTTAAAAAGACACACACACAGATAAATAAAAATATAAAAATAAAATATTAATAGTTTTGCATGTAGAGCTCTAATAAAAAAGAAAAGATAAAAGAGGAGATCAAGGGGGAAATAATCAAGAAAACTACATTTTTTTTAATGAATGGAATTTCAATGTAGCTGTGTATCTGTGTTTAAGAGAGAGAAACAGACATATAGAGATAAAAGAGATACTGAGGCAAAGAGACAGACAGACATGCAGAGAAAGAGAAAGCACAAAGGAGAGGAGGGACAGAATTGGAACTATTTAGGGATAGTAAGGTGATCAATAATTATTTTCATAAATATTCTATCATGAAATAATTTTTATGATAATTGAAACAATTACAAAGCAATAAAACCACAATAAATACAACTGGAAAATGAGAGTTCAGACTGAATTCCAGTTTCTACTTTTGTCTTCCAAAAGCCTACAAGGTATCTTTGTAGAGAAAGCATCATATTTAAACATTAATCATATTTAATATTAATGTTCTGTACACAGATCAACTTCATCTTTTCTAACCTGTACATGCTTTTTTCAAAGTCTTTTAAGGCTCTCTTTGGTTTGCTTATGGCTTTGAGAACATTATGGCCATGGAAATAATTAATTTTTGGCATGTTGCTTGAGGGTACAACTGAACATGAGAGGAAGTTAAGCTGGAAGGAGTATAAGGTGGCTGATCACACTGCACCTATTGTCAGAAGGCAAAGAGAGATGGATGTTGGTTCTTGGCTAACATGTCCTGTTTATACAGCCAAGATCAATTGGTAGCCAAGCTACCTCAATTAAGCCTTTCTGAAAAATTTTTTTTAGGTACCCCTAGAGATGTGTTTTCATGGTAATTCTAAAATCAGCCAAGTTAACAATGGTTAATTGGTATATGCCCAAGAACAAATAATATGTTTATAACCCCATAAAGCAATTAATATTGTAATTGTTAGTCTCTCATTATATATAAAAAGACAAAGATTATTAGATCTCAGTTATATTTCTAAAAGTCTATTAAGAGAAAGAGAAAAGAACATACTTACAAAATAAAACTTCATTGCAATGGTTCTATATGGTTACAATTTGGTAACTGCATTATCTCTTAGATTAACATTTATTCATTTTTTAACTTTTAATGGCAAGAACAATTCAGATTGTAATATTAAGTGGCATTTTTTGCTTCTTATGATATGAAAGTATAAATGCTATCATTCTATTGAAAACCCTATAGGTAAAATAAATATATCTATTTATTCTCTGAAGTTTTGTGAGTGAAATTCTTTTTATAAGAAACTAATAAATTAATTCATTCATTTTTTATTCCTTAGTCATCTAATTGTATATACACATATATTTTATGTGATTTAAATCTTAACATTTTGTTTAAAACACATTTTATAGAATAAATATTTCCAGTGATTTTTATATTATTTTACTCCTTAGAATATCAACATAAAACTTTGCAATAATGCAATACCATAGTTATTTTATAAGAACAAAAACAAAATTATTCTTAATCATTTCTTGCTTTGATCTGCACTAGTCTTTAAGTACCTAAATAGTGAAAGCTTAAAACATGCATACCACCAAGTAATAGCTATACGGAATGACAATTCTACTGTTAGTTTATATTCTGATAAATTATTCCACCTTCAATGCTATAAATAATAAATATTACAAATAAATTGTTTTCACAGTTTATATTTTCTTCCCCTCTAATGGCAATTTGTCCAGTATACTTTCTGCATGTGATTAGGGAACAGAAAATTTGAAAATAAACTTGAGAAAGAATATCTATGTGATGTGTAAACTGATTTTTGGGTATTTGGTGTCAATGATGTTCTATTGTGAAATGTAAAATGCTTTCCATGTCAAAAATTTTGGAAAACTATTTCACAACATTCAGTAAAATCACAGTGCAGTGCAAATTAAGCAAAAATGTGTCAGGGCTTGAAACAGACATTTGAAAATGCTGATGTATAGAGGCTACAAAAGGAATGTGAACGTTAGTAAGAAAAATAAGCTCATCTGATGTTAAAGACATAAGGTTTCTTCTCTGTACATCATGAATCTGGCAGAAGTCAGCAGGGCTCTCAGAACAAACTGAAATTGAGAATCAAGTTGTTTCTGGTTGTTATACCAAAGAAGTTCTCTACAGGCTGAAGCTATACCTTGGAGTAAACTAAAGTTGGCATGCTTGCAAAACACAGTTTGGGCTCTTGTGGTGCGGGATGTAAAAAATTGGAGTATTCTTTTTTTAGAACCATGAAAGTCCCAAAATGCTTAATGTTGTAAGGAGAGGAAAGAAGCAAATGCAAATGGAATTTTAAATAAGAAAAGTAATTACCAAGTGTTAATCACCCTTTATATATTCTGCTTAGACTAATGCATATAGCTGCTACCACAACTATGTTAGTATTTTGCAAGTTACAGATAATATAATTTAAAAGAGGCATATTATAAATAGGCTAGTGCACTATTTGTTGTGGGGGTACCATTTAACTTTACTTCCATAGTAAAAAATAATTCAGTTGTGCATCATGTTGCATATCTGTTTTGATTCTTTTCATCTCAACTTGAATCTTTATTGAGAAATGTTCTTTGTGTTCCTTAGGACACTAACTCTTTCCCACTGACAATGAAGGAATTAAAATCTTTAACAGATGTTATCTATGGAAGTAATGTTATTTTACCTCTGTTGATAATTGTTCTTTAATAAAATGAGAAACACATAATACCATATTGAAGAGGGTGGAATAGGACTATTTAAACAAGGCAGCTATGTGAATACATTTTATGACTACAAAAGAAGACTGTATGCTCATGCTCTGAAACAATTTACTTGGCAAATTTCACAAACTATGTTTTCTCAGGCTAGTTTCTTCCAATCTCTTCTTTTGAGCCTACAACTCATTTTAAAGTATCTTATATTTTCATTATTTTTTTAATTCATGAAGAAAATATAAACAGGAAAATATTTAACAGGCAAAGAAAGAATAGAGGTATGGCAATAAAATTTTGTATAAATGTTTATATTAATTAAATTTATTTATCTATTTTCTACTCTGACCATAGTTTCCTCTTTCTTTTCTTCTCCTATTCCTTCTGCCAACCTCCATCCACCAAAATTCACTCTTTCTCTGTTTCTATTTAGAAAATGCCAGGTCTTTCATAAGTATGCACAAAGCATGGCATATTAAGCTGCTATAGGACATTTTTCCTTGTATTAAAGATGAACAGTGCAACCCATTATGAGGAATAGGTTCTCAAAAGCCAGGCAAAGCGTTATAGACAGCCCCTTCCTTCTCCTACTGATAGGAATCTCACAAGTACACCAAGCTACAAAAATGCCACACATATGTAGAGAGCCTAAGTCAGTCCAGTGCACACCCTCCGAGTGCTGGTCTAGACTCTGTAAGTTCCTATAAGCCCAGGCTAGTTGTTCCTATGAGTTTTCTTGTAATATTCTTGATTCTCAAGGCTCATAAAGTCCCTCCTTTCTCTTTTAAATGGCATACCCTGAGCTCTAACCAATACTTGGCTGTAGGTCTATTTATCTGTTTCCATCAGTTACTGGAAGTAGGCTCTCTGAAGAAAATTGAGGTAGAATAAGAGAATATTGTTAGGCATCATGCATTGACATTTTTTTCTGCAGTCATGTTTGGTTCTATCCTAGATGTCTTTGCCATCTAGTTTCTGTGTGTTGGCAGTCCAGGCAGTGTCAGGAATTGGTGCACTCTTTTGGTATGCATTTGAAACTAGGTTAGTCCTTGGTTGGCCATTTCCACAGTCTCCATGCCACCTTCATTTCCTCATCACACATCCTATAGACTGGTCAGAATGTAGGTCAAAGTTTGTGTGGCTTGGCTAGTGTCCAAATTCCACCACTGGAAGTCATTCTCAGGCATAGAAAATTGCCAATTCAGGCTACTCATCAATTGCTAGGAATTTTGTAGATTCCTGGGAGTTTCCCATGCCTCAGATTTATACCTGATCCTAAAAATTAGCCATATTCCAGTCTTTTGTTTTTTCAGTACACTCCCCCCAGCACTCCTAAACCTATCCCTCAAGTTCCCATTTTCACCCACTTCCAGTGAATCCATGAGCTCTTTTCTATTTCACTTTCCTGGGTATATTAATGCATTCTCCTTTGGGCCCTCCTTGTTACTCAGTATCTCTAGAACTTTGTAGAATCCTTTACAGCTAATATCCATTTATAAGTTAATACATAACATGTTTATGTTTCTTGGTCTGGGTTAACTCACTCAGAATGAATTTTGTTAAATAGTTTCATCCATTTGCCTTCAATTTTCTCCATGTCATTGTTTTCAAACCCCTGTAATACTCCATTGTGTAAATGTGCCACATTTTCATTATCCAATCTTTGATTGTGGGGCCTCGAGGTTGCTTCCATATTCTGGTTATTAAGAATAATATGAACATAATTAAGCAAGTAGCTTTGTGTTGATGGAGAATTCTTTGGGTATTTGTCAAAGAGTAGCATGTTGTGGGGTCTGGAGATAGATTGATTTGTATTTTTTCTTTTTTTTCCTTATTATTATTATTATTATTATTATTATGAACAAAGAAGTCACGCTTTCTATCCCTGTATATCATTATTCAAGGTCTCTTCTCCCTCCTGCCACATCAGATCATTTTTTCTTCTCCACAACTCCCTATCCCCTCCATGGTGAGGCAGCAGACAGTCCCATGGTCACACTGACCCAATATTACTTATTTCAGTCTCCACTCTTGGCAGATCCAGTTTTGTCTCCCCTCCCTCAAGAGTGAGTTAGGTGTTCCTTTAGGTGGAGTGGGATCTGAAGAGTCAGTTCAGGGTGTTTCTGATCCCAAGCTGTTCAGTGGTTGTGTTTTGCAGCTTGGGCATGCTTGGCTTTTTTCTTGTTTATTTGTTTAGAGACCACTAATGAGTGAGTACATCCCCTGCTTATCTTTCTGAGTTTGTAATACTTCGCTCAGGAGGATATTCTCCAAATCCACCCATTTGCCTGCGAATTTTAGGATATCATTTTTTCTGACTCCTGAGTAGTATTCCATTGTGTAGATGTACCACAGTTTGTTAATCCATTCTTCAGTTGAGGGCCATCTAGGTTGTTTCCAGGTTCTTGCTATTACAAATAATGCTGCTATGAACAAAGTTGAGCTAATGCCTTTGGAGTATGACTATGCATCATTAGGGTATACACCCAGAAGTGGTAATGCTGGGTCCTTGGGGAGATTCATTCTCAATTTTCTGAGAAACCGCCATACTGCCTTCCAAAGTGGCTGAACAAGCTTACACTCCCATCAACAATGGAGGAGTGTTCCCCTTGCTCTGCATCCTCTCCAACATAGGCTGTCATCTGTGCCTCTTATCTCAGCCAATCTAACAGGTGTTAGGTGGTATCTCAAAGTTGTTTTGATTTGCATTTCTCTGATGGCTAAAGATGATGAGCGCTTTTTCAGGTGTCTTTTAGCCATTCGTAATTCCTCTGCTGAGAATTCCCTTTTTAGATCTGAACTCCATTTTTTGATTGGGTTTTTCAAGGTTTTGGGCTCTAGATTCTTGAGCTCTTTATATATCGTAGAGATCAGTCCTCTATCACTTGTAGGGTTGGTGAAAATCTTTTCCCATTCTGTAGGTTGTCGTTTTGTGCTATAGACAGTGTCCTTGGCTTTACAGAAGCTTCTTAGCTTCAGGAGATTCCACTTATTGATTGTTGGTCTTAGTGTCTGTGCCACTGGTGTTATACTTAGGAAGTGGTTGCCTGTGCCAATTCATAGAAGTGTATTTTCCACTTTCTTTTCTATCAAGTTCAAAGTGGCTTGGTTTATGTTGAGGTCTTTGATCCACTTGGATTTGAGTTTTGTGCAAGGTGACAGGCTCGGATCTATTTGCATTTTTCTACACACTTCCATCCAGCTATGCCAACACCATTTGATTTGTATTTTTTGAGAAACTGCCATAATGATTTCTAAAGTGGCTATAGAAGTTTGTACTTCTATCAGCAATAAAGAAGTGTTCTCTTTGCTCTACATCTTCTCCAAAATAAGCTGTCATTTGTGTTTTTGTTCTTAGTCATTGTAACAAGTGTAAGATATAATCTTAGAGCCATTTTAATCCTGTTGGCTAAGGATATTCATATTTTAAAGTATATCTGTGCCTCTGAGATTCTACTTTTGAGAAATCTCTGATTAGATTTGTACTCCATTTTTAAGTTGAAATATTTGGTTTTCTAAAGTCCAATTTCTTGAGTTCTTTATATATATTATATATATTAGAGATTATACCTGTGTCAGAGGTGGAGTTGGTGAAGAACTTTTCCTATTCTGTGGGCTGATATTTGGTACTATTGATCATGTTTTTTGCTTTATAAAAGTTTTAAGTTTTAGGAAGTCATATTTATTAATTACCAATTTTAATATTTAGACAACTGATATTCTATTCAGAAAGTTTTCTAATGTTTTATAGTGTTCAGTGCTATCCTCTGTTTTCTCTTCTGTAAGGTTTAGAATATCTGGATTTATTTTAAGATTTTTGATCCACTTGGACCTGAGTTTTATGTGGAGGAGTAATAAATATGTATCTATATGCCTTTTCTATACAAAGACTTTCAATTGTGCCAGCCCTATTTGTTGAAGAGGGTTTATTTTTCCATTACTTTTTTTTTTTTTGACAAACTGAGCTCCACATATGTGGAGAGGTGGCTATTTAATCCAACTCCACATGCATTTGTCTGTTTTTATGCCACTACCCATGGGGCTTTTATTACTATTGCTCTGGAGTACAGCTTGAAATCAGGAACGATGATAACTCCAGCATTTCTTTTATGATACAGGAGTGTTTTAGCTATCTTGAGTTTTTTATTTTTCCATATCAAGTTGAATATTGTTCTTTCAATTTGAAGGAATTTTGAAGGGAATTTGAATGAATCTGTAAATGGCTTTTGGTAAGATGGCTATTTTTTCTTATATAAATTTCACTGATTTTTTGAGCATAGGGGATCTTTCTATTTTTTGATCTCTTCTCTAGTTTATTTTTTTTTCTCATCAACCCCTTAAATTCTTGTTATACACATTTTTAACTTGCCTGGCTAGGGTTACCTCAATACAGTTAATATTATTTGTGGCTATTCTGCAAGATGTTGTTTTTCTGATTCATTTTCAGCCCATTTATTATTAGTATACAAAAGTGCTACTCAGTAAACTCTGTTTACAAACACTTCTTTGAAGGTGTTTATCAGTTTTAGGAGTTTCCTGGAAGAATATTTGGTGTAACTTATGTATATTACCATATCATTTGCAAATAACAACACTTAGACTTTTCCCTTCTAATTTTCTATACTCATCTCTTTTGTCTTATTGCTCTAACTAAAACTTTATGTTCAATATTGAGTAGATATGGAGATACTGGACAGCCTTGTCTTAGTCTTGATTGTAGTGCAATTGCTTTAAGTTTCTCTCTCTTAAACTTTGATGGTTTGTTGTTGACTTTCTGTATAGTGCTTTTATAACATTTAAGCATGCTCTTTGTATCCCCAATCACTCCAAGACATTTTATCATGAAGTGGTTTTGCATTTTGCCAAAGGCTTTTTCAGCAGCTAATGAGATGTTCTTTTGTTTTTCCTTTAGTTTGTTTATATGGTGGATTACATGGACAAATTCTTATATGTTGAATAATTCCTGCATTTATGGAATGAAGCCTACTTGATCCTAGCATCTCTTCATGTCTTCTTGTATTAGTTTTGCTGATATTTTGTAGAATATTTTTGCATCAATGTTCATGAGGGAAATTATATATTATTATGTAGAGATTTATGTAGAACACACAACAGGCTTCCCTAGTAGAAGGAATTTTTAAAATAAATCTCCAAATCTTCGTGAGTAAAGTGTTCCTTCATAAAAGGTGATTCTTGAAGTAAGAAGAAGATTTTTTTCTTAAGACAGCAATGTATAAATTGTTTATTTAAATGTTCTTAAATCCCATTGCTTCCAGTTCTGCTCCCGGGACCAAGTGCTGTCTGCAGAATCCCAGCACACTCTGGAGCAGGGGCAGGTAAACTCTGCCCCTGACCACATCCACAGCTCCTGCTGAGGGAATTTGCACGGCTCCCCATTACGACCTCGAACCTACTACAGGGGTCTCTGAAGGGCATATTCAGTCCCCGCCCAGAGGTGAGGAGGGGTCACCAGGCCTCATCGCCTATATCCCAGCCTGGGAGGCAGAGTTGAGTTCCCATTGCTTCCGGTTCCACTCCTGGGACCAAGTGCTGTATGCAGAGTCCCAGCACACTCTGGAGCAGGGGCAGATAAACTCTGCCCGTCACCACACCCACAGCTCCTGCTGAGGGAATTTTCACGGCTACCCACCATGACCTCAAACTGAGTGAACCAATAACTGCAGGGGTCTCTGAAAGACAGAATCAGACCCTGACCAGAGAGGTGACAGGAGGCACACAAACCCAAGTGCCACAACTGACCAGGGCCCATCTAATCGTGAACCACTGAAGCCATGGGCAAACGTCAGTGCAAAAAATTACATAATAATACAAAGGACAACATGGTAACTCCAGAAGAGAGTGGCGATCTTACAAATACAAGACCTGAACTGAGCAATGAAGAGGAAACAGAAGGAAGCAACACCAAAAATTCCTTTTTGATGATCATCAAAGCTCTAAAAGAAGA